>VZTY01026674.1:26202-139683 GCA_013400935.1 Turnix velox
CAGAGGGGTCGGGAGGGCAGGGGATCCGGGGAAGAGGAGGGTGGAGAGCCGGGAGGACGGGAGGCGGCGGCAAGGGAGAGCGGTCTGGGGTGGCAGGGAGATCCGGGAAGGACGGGGGCCCGGGAGGGGAAGGATGCGGGAAGGCAAGGGAATATGAGCGCAGGGATCCGGGAGAGGAAGAGAGCCTACAGGGTCCGATGGAACAGGCGAAAGAAGCGCCCGGGATGTCGGGATAGGGAAGGGGATACAGAAAAGGAAGAGAGTCCAGAGGTGCAGGAGACGTGTTCGGCAGAGTGATTAGTGTCAAAGACGAAGGAGGTTCTGAGGGCTCGGGGATCCGGAGCCGTGCAGGGGACAGAGCGCAGAGGGAGTCCGGGATGTCAGGAGTCCAGGAGAGGAAGGCGGGTATAAGGAGACCGAGAGGGGCAAGGGGTCCCGGGGATGCAAAGATGGGGCCGGGCAGGGTGCCTAAGAGGCGACGGGCTACTTACTGACACGCCGGGCGCTGGGGCTGCCCGCCGCGACTGTCGGGAGCACATGGGCGCGGAGCCGGGGCGCGGGTTCGGCGGGCGGCTGCCGCCCCAAGTGATTCTCCCCGCGGTCCCGGCGCGGAGGCGACGCGAGCGCTCCGAAGCGGGCGGGACTGGGACCCTCCCAACCCAGCCCGGCCCGTCCTCCCTTCTCTTCTTCCGTTCCCCCGCACGTTCCTCTCTCTCCCCACGTTTGATTCCTCGGGAGGCAATGCGCTCCAACGCCTCTCCTCCCCCTTTCCTCGCCACCGCCTCCCCGGGCGGGACCCGCCGAGGACGGCGCAGTTGCGGGGCCGCGAGCGGAGCCGGGGGCGAGGGGCCGGGCGGCTGCGGGGGAAACGGCGGCTGAGGGGCGTCTCCGCGAGATTTCCCGGGGGGATGTCCTCGGCTCCGACGGGCAGAAACGTGGGTGGGTCTCGGCTGCTGGAACCCAGTTGGGGCTGTGCCGGTGGATCTTGGTTCCCGAGAGCCGGAGCGGTGCGTCTCGAATTCCCGAGCCCACCAGGGAGCTAGGCCAGTGAGTCGTGGCTCCCGAGGCCACTCGGGGATAGGCCGGTGGGTCTAGGTTCCCAGGGACTAGAGTGGTGGGTCCCAGCTCCCCGAGCCCGCTTGGGCCGGATAGGTCCGAGGGGGCAGCGAGGAGCGTTGCGGTGGCGCCGCTGGGCTCCGCTCCTCCTGTCGCTGCTGCCTGCGGGGTACGTAGGGCCGTGGAGCCGGGGACAGAGGGGAGGAAAGGGCAGGAGAGAAGGAAAAAGACGGCGGGGATGTTAGAGAGAAAGGGGGAACGGCTGCAGCCTTTACATGAGAAAATCTCCTGATGGTGTGCGTGTGATAAGAAGTGCGTGTGTGTGCGTGTCTGCAAGCGAGGTGCTGATACAGCATTTTGATGGCAACAGTTCGGGAGCTGGTCTCCCTCGAGTGTAAATGTGACCGGAGTATCAACCAGCAAAACCTGGCTGCCTTAGTTCAAGCAGAGAGACGGAAGCTCTTGTCCATTCGCATTGTCTTTAAGTGGGAAAAGTTTTGGGAGGGGTTCTCTTCTGCTACAGAACATCTGGGAGAAAGAGAGGTTTCCTATTCTGCTTCTTCCTCTTCGCCCTGCAGCTTGAATAAATTCATTCAGACAGAAGACAATTATATGCCAGGTTTAAATTATGTCAGCACCAGACATGCAAAATCTCTTTCGTAATGTTTCTTTTACACTCCCGGAACATGGCATGTGATTTAAGTACTGATCATTAATACTATTAATGCTAAATGAAAGTGAAGTTTATTGCACTCAGACTGTGTTTACACCACTTAATAGTAACAACAATTATGTTCTGAATTAAATTACCGAGCCACTTTATTGTATTTTTTTAAATAAGATTTTCCTCATAATGCAAAATCTTAAAATGAGAACTACTGAAAATGCTTATTTTCTCAAGGCATAAAATATGGATTGAAAAGAACCTAGTAAGATCGAGTTTTCCATCCTAACATTTCTAGCATATTCTTTAAGGAAAAGTACTTTGGATCAAAGAAGTAGGATAAATATAGTCTGAGTGCTAGAATGTATGCAATAATATGCTCCACAAGGAAGACAATGAAAGTACTCCCCAAAACAGCCATGGTGCCCCAACTACCTCTAGGCTGCATCCACCTAGAATGCATCTATTTTAGCAAGTAATGTGGATCAATCTGATCCAATCTATTGGTGCCAAGATCCTGAACAATGTTCACACATTTCCACAGGTTTTTATTCAGGCTCACTCCAGACTGAGTCTATGGACTGTGGGCCTGATGAGCACTCAGAATGCATTAGATGCCCTCCCAGCACCTCGTCTTCTGCTTTAGAATGTGTTGAGTTGGAAGGATCTTTAAGGCCATCTAGTCCAACCTCCCTGCATTAAACAGGGTCATCTTGCACTTGATTAGATTGTTCAGAGCTTCAAGTCTGACTTTGAATGTCTCCAGTGATGGGGCCTCCACCACCTCTCCAGGCAACCTAAACATGGCCTTAATGCTATGTGCATCCATTTTGCATACTAGCCACTGCTAGGCAAGCCAGAACATGGGAGGTGAAGATCATCTATAGATTTACTCCAGAAACGTGCCCTTGATCCACACCAAAATATGACTGTGGATGTGCCTAGAGAAGATATCTGACTCAGAGGGAGCTGGTGTGACTTTCCAAAGACCAAGTGCTAGAGCCCATTGCACAGAATGCCATTCTAGCAAGCCCATCTTGAATCAACTTCCCATCCTGGTGCCAAGCCTCATCCCAGAGAGTACACCAGTCTTTGCTTCTGCAAGGAGCTGTGTGTTTCTTGATGAGTGCAGACACTTCATTTACCGCTCTTGTGCCTTCATTTGTCTCAGTCAGGTGTTATGCCCCCTGTTATTCTTTTTACTGACACCTGAAGTGACAGGGGCACTAAGGTAAGCATTGAGGCATTTGAACCATGATCTTGGTGTAAAGGAAGAGAAGAATCAAATTATTAAATCTGAACTGTCTAAATAACCCTTAGCCAAGGGCTTGGGTTATAATGCATGGTCTAATTTAGGCATGCGTTGGGATTAGACATGGGTAGGAACTGCTTGGAATTAAAGTGATTGTGGAAAAACTTCTGTTTTACACATGTAAAGTTTCTCAGTTAAAACCGGCTTTGTAGAGCTAGGGAGAAGCAAACAAGTAACCATTTATTCATGCAATTTATATGCCAAGGTCCCCAAGTCAGTGTTTGCTTTGCTAATGGCATCTCTGCAGCAGTTTATTCACTTCCCTTATATGGCCTTTACATTCACTCTCTGAGCTGCTGCCATTCTGCATTCCCTCATGGAAACAGCACACGGAATTCTGCATCTCTCTTGAAGCATCACACTTAGCCAACTGTTTCCAAGTGCCCCCGCAAGCTGGCTGCATGACTTAGCCACATGCAGGGAAACAAGCTTTATTTCACTACCCAATTTCTTTCAGAGAAGGAGTTATGTTTTGATTAGAAGGAAATTAGATGCATTGTATGTTTAAGTTAACATCCAAATTCTTACTCTGTTTTCTTCCTAATGTTTACAACTCAACATGTTTCATCTGTATCAATATTTGCTGCCCCTTTCAGGGAACGTTGTGCTCAGGATTTTTACTGGGAAACTTTAGATTCAACATCTAACCTGTCTGAAAGAAAAAGTTACTACATGGTGCTTCAGGATCCACAATCTCTCTTGCAACCACAAATGCAGAGAGACCTCCTCAGAGCACAACCATAACAAAAGTTCTGGGCTCCACAGTCTTGTCTATGCTGAATTATCAGCTGCTTTTAAAATTGGTTCTGGTGTTTTGAAATTTAAAAGAACTCACTTTTGAGAAAACTTCAGAGTCAGTCGAGGGAACCTGAGCTGCAGGTTCCACACTGATAGAACAACTGGAAGTCAGATTGGATCAAACACCCACAAATACGCTGTCAGAAAACTATCCTGTCAGGGAGATGTGAAAATATGCTTATAGATTTTACTATTTCTTTTCTCCTGCTGTTACAGCTGGGGCCCTACAGACTTGATGGAGCTAATCACTGCAGCAGAATAAAGAGAAAATTCTGTCACTGTACCTAAATCAAACCGATCTAATATACACCTCACAGCCTTGGCCACAGGCATGCTTTTATTACATGATATGCCACTGGAGAGGACCTATGTTCCTGAACCCTGAGAAAAATGAAGTGGCTCATGAACCTTCATCTTCATTCTCTGATAAGGAAAAGAAGCAACACATTTTTATCTTGCTGGACACCATCTGGTTTTCTCTTGTGTGGTCTGCATGAGAGGAATTGCACTTACATGGTTCCGAGCATCTTACAAAACTGGATCTTCAGGTCATGTCTGTACTCGATTTTAAATGAAAAAGAGAGGTGTAGGCACAACAATAGACTTGAGGCTATGTACTGGGAGCAACAGAAAGTCAACTCAATTATTCAAATGCAGTCACTAAAGTCAAACAGGCAAATACTCTTTGGGAAGTCATCTGATAATTAATACATTTGCCTGAGAATATGTCCAATACATGGCAGCCAGGCAAAAAAACCCCAAAAACCACAAAAACAAAAAACCCACAACTGAACAAGCAGAAAAATGAGAACCTCAAGTCTAACACCAGCAAATTTCTCAAAGGAAGGTAAGAAAACAAATTCAAGTCACTAGATTCTAATATATCCATATGGTGTCTCTTCCAAGTCAAATGTGTTGCTTTTTTCTACTGTGGGTGGAACTAGACTCCTGAGATTTTGGACTGTCGTGTCTGAACCTGAATCCTGGCCTAAAAACCTAGCTCTAAACAGAACAACCTCTCTCCAGTGCCATGTCAATACTGTATTGTGGTTAGAATTTATTCTTACAGTAGTTCTCGTGGCAGTAGATTTTATGAATCCTCTTACTAACAGCTGATGAACAGAACTTACGCATTTTTGAAGGGTAGTTCTCTTCCTTGATAAAATGCTGTTATTACTTATATCAGTCTTCTAATCGCTGGACACGTAGAAATAATACGTTCATGAAAAATAAAAAGGGAAGCATCCTTTATTATTTGCCATAAACTCTCCTTAGGTTGTTGCATCTTTATGAAGTTATTACCTATCTATTGTATAAAAGCCACAGGGTGCTTTGTATTTTGCAAGGCTCCAAACTGTAGCTACAGCAAATCAAGCTACTGGTTATCTCTTTTGTGTCCTGTTGCTAACAAGCCTGGTGGCTGTTGAAGAGGCCAAAGATATTTATTCTGTACCAGCCCCACAGCTGAAGGGAGGAATGCCTGCTCTGCTCTGCTCTCTTAAGCACTGCCAAGGTGATGGAGCTCCAGGATGACAGCTCCCAGAGCCTCTCTCCTTTGACAGGGAATTGGCTTAGTCCTGCCGAAACTCAGGAAAAAGGATCTGGATCATTTCAAGCCTTAATTTCCTTAACTCCTCAAGTGTACTTTAAAAAATAAGGAACATCTGTATGACAAACGAGCCATATCCCAGTAAGAAATGCTCATCTACTGGCAGTCCATTTTCCGTGCCTATAGACGCAATGCAAATAATTTAACTGGATCTCATTTACCAGCGAAACATATGTCTGTCTCACTTTGATGCTGTTAAAGAACCATGTGGGGAACATACAAAGAGCAGGACTTAACCCGCTGTTCTTTTGCACTTTGTGGTTTGTACACTTGGTGAAATGAGGTTGTTTGACGACGCATGCAGCATCGAGAAGATTTTTCTTTTTAATTTAAAGCCACCGTTGGGCCTCGGCTTTCAGCTGCAAAGTCACATTTTCAAACGGGGGCACCAAAATGGTGCTGGTGCCCAGTTTAAAAGAGCGGCGGCCAGGGTGGGGGAGGGAGCGGGGCTGTGCGCTGCTCGACAGTGACACTCGCTGGGCGTCTGGGAGCGGGGCACGGGCTGGGAACAGCCTCGGGAAGCGGGAACAGTCCGAGCTGTGACACTGGGACGCTCCACACCTCCCAGAGATGGCACACCTCACCTCGTGAAGATGGCACAGGTTGAGTCTTTATTCCCCTCAAGGCAGTCGATGCAGTTAGAGAAAGGCGTGTGATGCAGGCTGCTGATGGATGCTGATAGAGGAAGAGAGCTGAACTTTTTTGTCCTCCACTAAAATCCTGTGATTCATAACCGTATTTTACCACTGGCTTGAGCTTCGCGAGGTGCATCTGCAGAACACACGATGGGAACCTTTGTGACATGGTTTGCATGAATAATGTGTATCCAGTGTAAATGGAATGCAAGGCAGCGTTGTGTTCTTTCCTCACCTCCCCAGCTTTGTGCCACTCAACTGGAGCTGAGCTGCCTTTACCTCTGAGTTCTAGCAATCATTTTGCATCTAGGTCACCGCATTAGATCACATTCCCAAGGATGAGGCTAATGATTTCTGAGCTTTTTAGAAAGAAAAGCTGAAAATCCTCTTGCTGGGGACAAAGGCCGATTGAATTCACACGTAGAAGCTCATTTCCTCCCTATCGTATCCCAAGGTTCGTACAGATTTCAGGGACTCTGTGAAGCTGGATTCTCTGAAAGCTCTCATGGGTTCATTCATTCACTCATGCTAAAGCTGAGACCCAAACAGTACCCACTCTCTAGCATATCAATATCTATAGTGGTGTTTTAGGGGAGGGATGAACCAAGCTGATTACATTAAAGGTGCCTAAAAGTTTTTCAGTTGGAAATCCACGGCTCATATAGCTAGTATTCATATACACAGATGTGTATGTATGTGTATTACACATATCTACTGATACCTCTGCATAAAAATACTGCAGAGGGAGTACTCAACATGTGACTGGAGTGTGGATCCCAGGCTACCTGCCCTGCACTGGGCATGGGGAGCAATGCATCGATCAGCTGCAGTGGATTGAATCATAGAATGGTTTGCATTGGAAGAAACCTTAAAGATCATTTAGGCTCACCTCCCCTGCCATGGGCAGTGACACTTCCCACTAGACCAGATTGCTCAAAGCCCCCTCCAGCCTGGATTTGAATGCTTAAAGGAATGAGGCATGTTCCAGAATTATGTTCTGGCCACGCTTTGTGCTCATAGGTTAGAAGCTGCAGTGAGCTGAAAGGAGCTGTTTCTTCTGGGTCTCTGTTAATCTTCAGCTTCAGCCTCTGTTTTCTTTGTAAATTATAAGTTGTTCTTCCTATGTCATTCAAGTGCAATGTTTCCCGTTTCCACAAAATGTTGCATGCTCTGGTAAGAGCTCTTTGTCACATGTAAAAGGGTTCTATCTGTGTTCTGTTGTAGCAAAATAACCTAGTCATAGATTGTGCTTCCGCAATATAACTACATATTTCAATATTTCTTTTCCTGATGAAAAACCTAATTAGAAAGGTCGTTACAATTGCCACTTAGAAGGGGGAAGATAGTAATTCCATTAATGTGCTCACAGGAACTTCATTTATATTACCTCTTAACCTTTACATGGATATTATAATTTCAATAATTAATTGGTTTTTGTCATTTAATTTGCAGTTTACCATTTTCAAGGGAAATTACCCATTAAACCAAGGACTCTCTTTTCAAAGAAACCGACTACCTTCACTAAAACAGGCACCACAGGCTGTCTTTAGAGAAGCCATATACTTGCAGAGCCACTTTCACATTTGAGAAGAGGACTTTCTGGCAACTCTGTGTATTAAACAACTTCCCGTTGCTTAGGCTTTTAACTGTCTGGAGGAAATGAGGCAAAACAGAGCTGAAGTAGTTATGAAGAGGGACTTAATTCTCCAGATTCCTCTGAATTCAGGAAGGCAATGTGTCTTTCCCCTCTGATGGATGCAGTGAAAGTTGTCTTTCCTCTTTGTCTGCAACCATCTTTTTATTTTCTTTTCAGATGAAGTCAATTTACACTGCAGTACCCATCTCTGAGCACTTCCACTCCACTTTTCAGTGACTGAAAAAAGAAGAGAACTTTGTCTCTAGCTTGTAAAACTCAGAAACTCAGGCCATGAATCACCAAGTTCTTAAGCATATAAGCCAGTACCAGGACACTCTGGAGAGCAGAGCTCTCCAGGTATACCTGCTCACACTCAAGTCCAACACATGTATTCCTGCTCACACTTCAATCAGAGTCTCAATCAGAACAAGCATTCATTTCAATGAACCAGACACAAGCCTGTGGTGGTGCATTGGTATAATATCACTGCTACTGACAATAGAAATTGTGTCCAAATCTCACCATGCTTAAAGAAAATTGGATTAATATTGGTACCTGAAGAGGTGAGTAATGTATGCCAAGCAGGCAGATCTCTGATAGAGAGGAAGAAATACCTCTGAGATAATGATGGAGAGGAGGTGACAAAATGAATGAAGAAAGGAGACACAGGAAAAGAGGGAACAGAAAAAGCAGGTATAAACTAGAATGCACCACTGATTTATGAATGAAAATCTCAGTAGTTTTTTTCTAATTCAGGTGTAAAAATCAAACTCACCCTTGGGCAGTTCTACCTTTGCAACTGGGAAGTCCATGATATGTCACCCAAAATGACATGTGTCTGGCTGATATGTCACATGCCTACAGGCACTAAGGGGATCATTTTATCATGAAAACTGTAAAATCAAACAGCCTTCTTTTCTCCCCCACCCCCTTTTCCATGAGCTTTCACCAGTGTTCAAACACAGTATTTCATTTTTGCACTGAAGCTGGGATATACTTGCAGGATTATTTGCAGAGAAGTCAAAAGCAACAGTCAGACTAAAAGGATTAAAAATATAAAAAGTCAATAGTCCATCACACGAGTTTACTATGCAGCTGGTGGACAGGACTAGGTAGGAGTCTTACACCTTTTGAAAGTGACTTTCTTTCCCTCCTCTGATAGGCAGGAGATCTGGGAACATCATCCCTGACTTGTAGATGGTAGAAGACTGGTACATACATCCCACCGTAAGTAGTTAATTTTGTCTTTAAGTTTTGAGGTATCCAAGTTGAAGAGAGTGTGAAGAGATTCAAGCCACTTAATATTCAGAGCTCCCTATACCAGCAGTCACACCACCAGTAAAACAGCAAAACAGTCTGCTTTTTGGCCAGTGAAGAGAATGCCTATCTCTGTGCCAGTGTAGGCATTTGTTGCTGTAAACTTTCCACCATAAGGCACAAATATTGCTTGAAGAAAATCTGCTAATTTCTTCCAGTCAGCACTGCAATCTGCAATCTGTTTAAAGCACCCTCGTCTTCTCTTTAAGGTGTTACTGTGACTGTATTATTAGGGCTCAGGACTTTGTCACATAAAAGGTCATGTCTGGGATAGAGGAGGAAAGAAGCTGTTAGCCATCCAGTTAACATTAAAATATCCTTTTGAAACCTCAAGATTGGCAGTTCACTCAACATGATTTTTGAAAGGCATGTGCTTTGCATGTACAACAATGTTCAAAGGTGTCATTGTTGAAGGGTTGACAGTGATGGGTGATGCATAAACAGGCTGATGATATCCTGAAGAGAGCTCTACCTGCATGGACAAGAAAGTCCTTGCTACTTTGCATGCAAAAGGAAGCTTGGGGCCTATTTTGGGGAACTTGATAGTCTCTTGTAATTAATACTGGAACTGGAGGTTGCTGGAAATGATCCTTGAGCTCCTGCCAGGGAATGCAAGTGCTCCACAAAGCTATTGAGCTGTACATCAGCTGAACCAACCCACTCGGCTGCAGAAGATGCTGACACAGAACTCCTGCCTTGTCAAAAGCTTCACCTATGCAGCAAAATGGACAACGTGTGTTCCCTCCATTGTGGTCACAGAGTGACATCAGCACTAGCCATCTGACAGTCCCACTGCTGCCCATTACCATGCTTCCGCCTGCTGGCCCCCAGTCACCCAGCAGCACTGCTTGTGCCTGGTGGAGCAGCCTGAACTCATTTCCACCTCACTATTTCAGGTTGTAAATGGATAAATATGCACCAGCAGTGCTGGAGTTTAGAAACAAGGGTTTTTTCCCACAAACTTTGCCTTCCTCCAGGGACATAATTATTGGCTTCCAGTGCACCAGTCATGGGGATACCAGCCCAGAAATAATGCCAAAAAAGGCTGAAATGACCACCAGAAAGGGATGCCAGATAATTTTTGCAAGAAACTGTAGGCTTAAACATATTCCTTCTGGAGATGAGCAGAACTTTGCAGAGGAATTGTTTGCAACTCATCTGCAGTGACTGCGACCAGTGTCAGCTGTTAAGTAATAAGTTATTTTTATCCACTGCGGCTCTCCAGCATCTCTGAGGTGATGGCGACTTGCCAGGGCTTTGGAAGGGCTGCATGAGCTGACACACAAAGACGAATAGTTGAGGCAAGCCCAGAGGGCAATTCTGAGTCAACTTTATAGAGGAAATCATATCTAAATATCATATCTAAATATATCAGGTAGCTCTAACTGGAGTTGCTGAGTTGCTGTTTTGCTTCCCTCCTGGCAGAGGTCACAGAGTGTGACTTCTCCTGGTATTTTGGAAATGCCATTACATATATCCAAACAGAAATGTTACGAGAACTAAGAAAACTTGTTTATGACACCCATATCTGTAAAATTAAATCATACTGTAATGCTGCTACGAAAATTACTGTGATTTTCAGTATTTTTATGTTCTGAGCACTAGCAACATCTCTAAGGTGCAGTTTCACAGGACAATGGATCTTGTGGTGAAGCTGCCTCACTTGCCCTCATGCCTCCAATGCTTGTCTCCTGTAGAGTTCCGTGTTCCCTCATGGCATATTGACTTTTTGCTTGATAAAACTATCATTTAAAAAGAGTGGTCCTATCCCCCAGTTTTCCCTGGACATATACTCTTTCCCCTCCTGTGCCAATAACAACATCTGTGCAGGATTTGCTGGGCTAGCATGGTGAAAAATCTATCATCTTATGCAACTATATACCAAGGAACAGCTACCAGATCCAGTACAGCAGTTACTAATGCTGTAGTGTAGTAGTTATTAATGCTAAGAACTGTACTTTAAATGATGACTATGCTAAAGAAATAGGCTGGAGCTAAGAGGAGCCAGTCATTCAACCCTGCCTGTGTGGCACAAGTGTGTGCGTGTGAAGATGCAAAAGGGAAAAAGTCATACTACAGGAGTTTAAAAGGAGCTTTGGAAAAGATACATAGGCTTTAAAACAGAGATAATTATCAATACAAGAGAGAAAATTACATTTAAAAGGCTGCAAACATGCATTTCATTATACATTTTATTACTGTTTCTTTATTAATGTATCTCTCGTCCTGCCAAACAGAGTAATAGTCTCTTGGAATCCAGTATGAATCCTGAATGATAGCAATATATCATCATTATATATTATATATAGCTACTTCTATCACATGTCTTCAGTGCCTTGAGCTGTAAACACAAAATGACCCCAGTGGCTGAGTTCTGGGGATAATAATAATTGCCTAAACTATACAGGCTTTTCAGTGCTGAGAAGTTATGGTTCATCACTAGCTGTGAGGGTTTAAGACATTGATCTGGATTTCCGTGAAGGAATTGCAACCAACATTCTGTTCACAGCAAACATGCCAGACAAGTCAAGGAAAGAAAAGTTAATATTCAGTCGAGATCTGTAAGATACAGGTATTTAACTCAAAGGCCAGGTTTAAAATACAGTAGTTGGAGGAGCTGTTGAAAAAGGGAACTCTGCCACGTTTGCAGCAGTTACAGTTTGTGTTAAAACTTGCACTGCTGATATAGTTACTCAAAAGACAATTTTTCTAAAGCTATCATTGCCATGATTTACTTGATCTTCCTTTGGCTTCTCATGATCCATGTCATGGCCATGTCATGATCCCTCAGACAGCCTTGGGTTGATGTCAAGGCAGTGCCAAATGGTTTAGGTATCGTTCCCTAAATTTCCTTTGCTAGAGACTGACCTCAGCTGAGATCAGGGAGTAAGGGGCACTGTTTCTTTGTCTGATGGTGAATAGTTTCATAGTTTCATAGTTTCATAATCAAGGTTGGAAGGGACCTTTCAGATTGTATTTTTTGCTCAATTGTTTGGATGACTTTTATTTCATTTATAAAACAAAACACATTGCAGAGACCTTTTGCCAGAAGGACATAGGCAGTTATTGCTCAAAGCAAAAGGACAACAGGCCTGGCATACACCATTAGGATTATATCATGTATTACTCATATCCTGCTTCTACTCTTTTCTTGGCAAAAGAAAATCCTCTTCATGGCTTTACTGTTATTATAATGATAACAATAATCCCCTATATTACACTGGCATACTAATGAGTAAATACAAAGAAAAATGGGCGTTATAATTCAACCACAGAGATATGGTGTCACTAAGGTGATGCAGTTAATCAGTCACAAGCAGATGCTAGTTTTCCTGACTCCACCATTTAAGCCATTTGTTTCTAGTATTCTCAGTGAAATTTCAGCCCTCACTGCAATGACCAGTGCTATTGACCTTCCCAGGGATGTGGCTACAAAGTTTGGATGTCCGGTTCCTCAGAGAAGTTCAGTATTATCTAGAGCTCTCTATATCCATATATATCTTGCCCAAATCCTGTTAGTTTTGCTGATACAGTACTTCCCTTGAAATCAGTGGTGGTTTGGGTCATTTGTTTTGGGGTTTTTTTCAGCAGGAGATGAACAGGAAGATATCATGGGTTTGGTATGCATTAAAGTACACACTGCATTGCTAGGGTTATCTTTACAGTGAGTTATAACAAACAGAAGTTTTACAGCTCCTCAACCAGGTGGCTGATTCAGCATCACATATATTATAGCTACTACTGCTGACTGTGAGGCATAACAATAAATCCTCAAGAGAACTAGCATGAAGCTAACCAAAAACTTCTAGAGCTGTACATTCTTCTGAAGCTTCACTGGATAGAGGTAGGTTTCACTCCATGACTACAGAGTACTGTCAGGACCAAATCACTCATAGAGTCATACCTTCATTTGCAAAATGGGGTCAACTCTGTCTAAGCTTTTGAAAAATTTGTTAATTCAAGGAATTGTTCTGCTGAAAATTATGTAGGATATTAACCTCTCAGAAAATTAACTGACAAAAAAAAAATCCAACTCTAATTGACTTAAACCACAAAACATTTCCCTGTGCTTTGGCCTATCAGCTGTATTTTCTATCTCAACCATAGCCCAAAATGACACCAAAATGCTAATGAAAGTCGATTAATAATTTTATAGCAGAGAACTACTGAAGAATATAGGGCAGTGATGGACTTCTTTTAGGATACACTCTATGCAGTGGAGATCCTGATGGAGATGAGTTTCACTCATTTTATCTTCTACAGGGGTGGCAGCATAACAGTCTATTATTATTTTCATAGGGATGGGGTACCAGAGCAGCAAGTTAATAGAGTCAGCTTCCCACAGGTGCTCTTCTTCACTGTATCTGAAAGCTTCAGGGGCTGTAAACTGTATGTAACAGCATCAATGTCAAGTTTTTTTAATCTATTACACTGTAAGAAAATATAACTAATTACAGTCATCTGTTATTATCACCTTTAACCTCCCTGACTTCATAATCTTTTCTGTTCCTGTGCAGTGTGCATCATACTGAGCAAGCTCTGCATTAGTCTTTCCTTCCTTCCTCCCTTCCTCCCTTCCTCCCTTCCTCCTTTCCTCTCTTCCTCCCTTCTCTTGAAGTGACTACTACAAACCTTTTTGTCGTTGCCTGCAAAAAGTTCATGAACATCCAAGCATTTGCAAGTACAACAGCATTATTAACTCGGGCTATTTAGATGGCCGGTTGCTTCCCACAGGCCACACACTCCTTGTAGTTCAGATTAAATGTGGTCCTGTCTGTACTGCACCAAATGTGTGTTTTGTGAACACTTTCATTGGCTGCACAGTGACAATAGTTATTTTGCTGTCTGTTCTTGGGGAAAACAAATAAACAATATGGAACTAGGATTTGAAATCCAACAGAAAACACGGTGTACTAGACATTTATTTGCTGACACATATAGTTTTGCTGACATATCTAGCTTTTTTTAAGGCAATCTATGTGTGAATAAGTTATATGCACTACATCAACTGTCTTCTATTGATACAAATGAACTGATAACTGAAATCAAAGTCCTTTCTCACAGTTACAGATTACAAATTACCAATCATTTTTTCCCACAGTGTACATCCAGTTGACTTCACAGGATGTTGTGACTGGGCCTAAAACATTATTTTAAAGCTAGGTTGGAATTAAGGCAAAAACAAAGCTAGCTGTTGAAAACAGACAAGAGTGATTTATATAACAAGAATTGCAGTGGCTGAAACAGGAAAAGAGAGAAAAAAGAAAAAGTGAGAGAAAAAGAAGAGGGAAGAGAAAATACAAGCAGATACCATCTGGGATCTAGTGACATGTCAGGTTCCAATTTAGAGTCCTACACAGGACAACACTTGCTGGTGGACAAGCAAACTGCTAAGAATGTCATGTAAAACCCACCCTTATGACACATACCAGCCATGGCACAGCACTTGAATTTTATATGGTGACCTTATGGCATAATCATATTTATTATTTTTTACTAAAAAAGTCTGAACTGGGGAAAAAATCTAGCTTGTAAATAGTATCGACAGCAGAAAAAAGAGAGCAAATTTTTTGTAGTTTCAGCTAATATTCCTAAAAGAAGAACAAAAGATAAGTCCTGGCACCCTCACACAAACACTTTCAGTTGTGGGAGATGAAAAAGTGCTCTGTTGATTATCTCATTTGCCTAGGAGAACACATGCACAAATAAACACATGCTGTTTCAAAATCCTATCAGTTCCTGCCAGCCCAAGATGTTATGTTAGCTAGAAGCATTCTGGCTCATAAAACACTTTCTTGAAAAACTGCACACCCATCAAGTAGCATCTGAAAGCAGATCTGGGTACTTCAAAAGAAAATGCATGTACCAATTGATAGAGGAAAATCTTTGTGGCTCCTTGTATGTTTGTGGTATAACTTGCTGGACAATATTTAGCAATGGTTTTTGCTTACCTGACACTTGTGGTTCAGATGTTCAAGCCTTTGTGACTTCAATGTATGCCTTCACTCTGTCAACGCACTCAACAGCTTAATAGCAGTAGAAACTTTGTTCAAACTGCTAACAACATCAGTTCTATATTTAGGAGGATATTCTTTCTATTAGTAGGATTCTCTTGACATGCTGAAGTATTAATTGCTCATACTTGTAATGACTACATGCTGTTTTATCTTTTCTGACATGGAGAAGGGAGATCCTGCCTTGTGAAAGCTTAGTCAGAAGGGCATTTAGGAGGAGATAGTATCAGTATCAGTGGAGGAACAGAAACTTGAAAGGGAAACAAGGTGTCTGAAACTACTTGAAAACCTGCTTGCTGATTAGTGAAGAGCAGAAACAAGGCACTACACAGGCTGTTCACAAAAGCTGGTCTTTTATGTAGGATTCATGCAAGGAAGCAAACAGCAAATAAAAATTAAATAGAAAAGTATTATCACTGTCTCTATCATGCCAAGATTTCAGGAGGGGGGCTCTGTTCGTTTCATTTTTTGTGAGATAAATGACTCAAAAGATGAAAGAAAATATTAAGAAGTTCAGTGCTCCACTTTGGGCATAAAGGCAAAAGCCAAACAATTTGCTTGAAGTTCTTCTAAGGAAGTGCCTTCAGAACAGGGGATGATGTGATACAGAGCAGCTCTGTGGCAAAGGACTTGGGAGTACTGGTGGATGAAAAGCTGAACATAAGGTCAGCAGTGTGTGCTTGCAGCCCAGAAGGCTAATCATGTCCTGGGCTGCATCAAGAGAACTATGGCCAGCAGGTCAAGAGAGGTGATTCTGCCCCTTTACTCTCATAGACCACACCTAGAGTACTGCATACAGCTCTGGTGCCCTCAGCACAAGGACATGGACCTGTTGGAGAGGGTCCAGAGGAGTGTTATGAGGGTGACTGGGGGGCTGGACCACTTCTTCTACAAGGACAGGCTAAGAGAGTTTGGGCTGTTCAGCCTAGAGAAGGCTCTGGGGAGACATCAAAGGGGCCTATAAGTACCTGAAGGCGGCCTACAGGAAAGCTGGGGACCGTTTTCTAGGGCAGGTAGCAATAGAACAAAGGTCAATGGTTTAAAACTAGAGCAGGGGAGGTTTGGTTTGGATTAGACATTAGGAAGAAGTTATTCACCGTGGGGTTGGTGAGGCACTGGAAGAGGTTGTCCATGGAGGTGGTGGAGGCCCCATTCCTGAAGGTATTTAAGGCCAGGCTTGATGAGGCTCTGAACAACCAGATTTAATGCAGAATGTCACTGCTCACTGCAGGGGGGTTGGACTAGATGGTCTTTGAAGGTCCCTTTCCAACTCAACACATTCTAATGCACACTCAATGCATGCTATGATTCTAAAGGCAGTATGAAGGCCCCAAACTCCTGAAGTATTAAGCTACTGCTTGAGTCTGCTTTTTTGATCAACGAGCTATCAGGCAAATGGAAACAGACTTCCAGCTGCATATGCAAGGTGCTGTTAATTTCAGCACCTTGGGACTCTCATCTCTATAAGTAACAGCTGCATTTAGCATGACACTGTACCTTTACCTGTGTACCTGCATTTGTCCTTTGGGAAAAGGTTATAGAAATCCTTTCATCACTGCTCATCGCTTGGCACAGGATGTGCCACAGCTGCAGCAGGAGAGCAGGGTGCACAGCTGGGCTCCAGACAGTATTTGACCCAGCATCACCATTAAACCACAATAGTGGCACCACCGTGGGTCCCAGGCCAGGCTGTCCCACTGCTGTCATGGGAGGGGATTGGTCCCAGCATGACCCTCCTCACAAAGCCACTTCTCCTTGGGTCTTCGTGGACTGGAGCTGAGGGGACACCTCAATTGTAAAGCCTCTGTGTAAGTAAACGCATGGCTGAAAGAAGACACCCTCCTTACTTGGATAAGCTTTTACTGTCATGGCTACCAGCTTACATAATAAGGAGTCCATTTATTTTTCCATTTTAGTTATGCTCATAACTGAAACATTTATTTTGTGGAATAAATACAGCTATAGGGACCTAGGGACCTTTCAGATCATTGAGGCCAACCTAACACTGACAGAACCATAGCTAAACCGTGTACCCATGTCTTCTAAACACCTTCAGGGATGTTGACTCTACCACTCCCCTGGGCAGCCCGTTCCGATGTTTGATAGCGATTTTGGGGAAGAAATTTTCCATCAAACCTCCCCTGGCATAATATGAGGCTGTTTCCTCATATCACTTGCTACCTGGGAGAAGAGACCGACCCCCACTTCTCTGCAACTTCCCTTCAGGTGGCTGTACGAGTCCCCTCCAAGATAAACGACCCCAGCTACAGTCACCGTTATACCACACGGCCGGCTGCCGCAGTCCCGGGCCGGAACCAAAGCCTCGGGAGCGCGTTTCCGCCAGAGCCGGTCTCCCCAGTGCGCTGTGGGAGGGTGGCCGGGAAAGGCCACAGCCATGGCCGACACAGCCGCGCCGCCGCCGCCTGCCGCCCCTGCTGCGGGGTTGCCGGCTGCCCCCGGCAGCAACCCGCTGTCGCGAAAGCTCAACAAGATCCTGGAGACTCGCCTGGACAATGACAAGGTAGGGCCGGCGGCGGCTCAGGGGTCTGGGGCCTGCCCAGCGGGGAAGCGCTCTGCGGGGGAATGGGCCGGATGGGGCTCCGGAACTGCGCGGGTTGGGGGGGAGCCCTCGGTCAGTTCCTCAGTTCCGCTGCGGAGCCGCAGGCTGACGTTTGCGGCGTTAATTAAGCATCTAATTAAATTTCCGCTCCTTCGGAGAGATGCCGCGTACTTGCTCGTTCCCTGCGAATCGCAGGGAGGTTTGTATTGCTTAGCTTGGGGAGGGTATTTCTTAAGCTTTTTTCTGGTTTACGTGTTTTCTAGCTACGAATGGGTTATTTTTTTATCCGCATGTAGTCTTGCTGATTGAAGCCGTGCTTAAATAATAGACAAAGTTATGTGTTAACAGCATATGGCATGAAAAAAAGATTCAGCAGTTTTAGCTATTTACAGCTGATCTGTAGTGTGTTTATGTAGGAGGTTTTTTTTCTATAAAGTCAAGAAGTAGGTTTTCTTTTTTCCTGTTTTCCCAAAACCATGAGGTTGAAGAACTATAAGCTTTGGAACTATATGGGGAGTTTAAGGTATCTTTTTTTTTTTTTCTTTTTTTTTTCTTTTCTAGGAAATGCTGGAAGCACTCAAGGCTCTCTCAAGCTTTTTTGTCGAAAATAGTTTGCGCAGCCGAAGAAACTTGCGTGGAGACATCGAACGGCGAAGCTTAGCCATAAATGAGGAGTTTGTCCACATATTCAAGCAAGTTAAGGAGGTAGTGATTTCACAGTGTAACCAGCTATCTTGCAGCAGTGCTGCTATGCAATTTAAATTTTTAGAGGATAAAAGTATTAAGAGATATTTTGACTTTCCAGGACATATGCACTTTTACAGAATAAATTGGTTTATCACTTGCTTCATTCATGTGCAGGAGATGTTTCAAACAGATAAAAATGCCATGTGACTGTTAATCTTTAGAGGTGCAGTCTCTCTGTGGGTCAACAGGGTTCCTTGCCTAACACTGTTGTAACTTGAGCATCTCGCTCATTTGGTGGGATGAATCTGGGCCTGGGCAAGACATTCCTGGTTTAAACCATGGTTACTATTATCTTTAGGAGCTTGAGAGTATCAATGAAGATGTTCAAGCGATGAGCAGCTGTTGTGAAGATATGTCAAGTCGTTTGAAGGTAATACATAAATAGATATGCTTTGTATATTTTTCCTTTTGAGGAGTGATTACTTTCTTTTAAAAGGATAAGTAATTATTTTTCAGTATTAGCAGTGACTGTGAGGTCTTTCTATGGTATGCTTTTTATGTTACATTGGGATATTCATACGTTTGCTTTTACTTATTTAGGAAACATATCAAGCAAGTAAATTTATTTCGAATTGCTGTTCAGAACTCAGCAATACACTTGTTTTGAGAATAGCAGTGTGATAGCATTTTGTTTGTGGGTGGAGTGTAAATTTCATTAGATGGGATGTGTTTGATATTAAAGGGTTAATTACATTAAACATGTCTTTTGCATTGACTGCATCTGTTGAGTTATGTGTTTATATAGATACCTCAAGTTTGTTTGTTTGAAAGTATCTTGCAATCCAAAGAGAGAGGCAAATCTAATATGCCATCTTTATTCTATTGGGTTTGTTTCATAACATTGTCACAAAATGCTGATATGGATCAGAATCAATTCTCTCCTGTATTAACCCTGAATCCATGCTACTTTAGGTGGAGTAATTGTGTTTTTAATGTGTTAATAAATCTGGCTTGACTTTAGTGTTCAGTATTCACTGCAGAGATGGTTGAGGGTGGTGAGGCCTAGAGAGGTGTTGGAGGCCCCCTCTCTGGAGATATTTAAGGCCAGGCTTGATGAGGCTCAGAGCATCTAGTGCAAGGTGTCCCTGCTTGCTGCTGGGGGGCTGGTCTGGATGATCTTTGAAGGTCCCTTCCAACTCAACGCCATTTATGATACTATGAATTTAAGTGCTTATGGAAGCTGAAATGTAGATCCTTACCAAACCATGTCTGTTTTGAATAAAGCATGTAAGTTATACATGCTTTAAGTTATGTAAATGAGAACATCTCTCCACAAAAAATCCTGTGAAAGCAGTTTCTTATTCCCCTCCTATCCTGTGTGGGGCACTTTAGATAAAGGGGTTTCATAATAATTTTATGTAATTCACTTAAAAATTATTATACTTTGTTGAAGTTGTTCCAAAAAGTGCAGCCCACTGCAGTACTTAATTTTCAGTTTTAGAAGACAGTGGGTAATACACCTCAGAGGTCTCAGATCTCTTTGAACACTATTAATGTAGATGTATTCCCTAGTGCAGTCCAGGAACTGTTTGATTAATCTCTTAGATGTGGAAATGAGTGGAGTGTCCATGCAGATTTTTACTCTTCTCTGGCTTTAGATCATGAAGTATAACTATCATCTGTGATTTTTTAAATTTTTTTTCCCTAGAGTAGAGCCATCCTGTAATGATTTTTTTTTTTTTAATTAACTGTTAGAGTCAGAAGATAATTTTGTTCTGTGCCCCGCAGGAGGTTTCCTTTAGAGCTTTGCAGGACTTGTGGCTTGTCTCAACCCATGTTTTCTTTTGTCTATATGAATGTAAAGTAAGTTGATAAGCCCGAGAACAGCTATCAAATACATTGGTATTTCATCTGTAATAGGACGTGAAGACTTGCAGATGTGTTCAGTCTGAACAAGAAGGCAAAAATGAACCAAGTAGAGCAAACAGAAGATAAAGAGAGTATCATGGGGTTATATGCAGAAGAGTGTGATAAAAGAGCAAGCAAATACAAAATATAGAAGAGACTGTATGTTGATAAGCCCAAAAGCTTTTTGCCCTTTTTATTTTCTAAGTTTATAATACCATTCAATCCAAATAACCAGGTACCATCAGATACGATTTCAGGACAGTGACCTGATAAAAGTGGTGGCTGAAAGGGAGGGAAGGAGGCAAGTGCTGGAATGAAAAAAATCAGTGGGGTTGAAGGATAATGGAAGTTTTAGTTAGTATGCTGAGGTGGGGAGGAAGAGAAAAATACCTTAATTTTAGATCTGCAATATGCATTAAATATTCTGGGTTTTATGGCATATTTGACTCTCTTGTACCTGTTTTTGTTTGGGTGTGAGCTTTTACATTACATGTGTACAACACTAACAGTATTTGCCCTGTATTTGAGTGCATGTAAATAGAAAATTATTTCCTGATGTATCTAGGTAGATCCAGAAAAAACTGCTTTTCCTTCCTTTCTACTGTCCTGTTAGTGTACTTCTGGGTAATTGTTACTTTTGTCAAGAAAGTACTAGAAAGTACAAAAATTTCTCTTTTTGGTTTATTTTTGCTTTATTAAAATCTACCACTCCGAAGGACGGGTGGAAAAAAAATCTCTAATTAGTAAATTTCCATTCCAATAGTGTTGTGTTTATTTTTTTGTTCATTTGAAGCATTGTAAAAAAATTTAAAAAGCAAATACATAAAAAAAATCTAAATATTATTTATGTAAAATATCAATAGCTCAAAAGGTATCCTAATTTATTTTGTAACTACGGAATGTTTTGTAAGTTATGTTGAGTTTTTTATTAAAACTGCACTCTATAATAATTTCCTTTAAAAAATTGAGCAGCTGGTGTTTCAGCAGTGCCCACTCCCTGTATATGTGGAGTAGCTCAGGCTCTCTTTGGTAACTGAAGTGGTACTTGAGTGGCTGCAGGGAATATTTCCCCCTTTCAAATATTTCCTGTACCTTCACTGCTTTTCCAGTGTGGCTAATGGAGTGTGGCAGATAGAAAGGCAGAAATGAATCGGTGCACACATATGTGTGTGTAACTGCATTAGAGTTCTTGTGGGTTTCAAGACTGAGGTCTTCATTTTGGCAAACAGCACAATAGAGACCTATTTCAGTCTTGAATTTTTTCACATGGAATATCTTAATAACCTGTTTCCTTTTCTACACTTGGCATTCAAAATGCATTTTTATTTAATTTTTTTGTTATTTTTCTGCCTAAATGATCAGGGCTGATGTCCAGTGGGAAATTTTGGATGTCTCTTATTTTACTGTGTGATAAGTTTCATAACTCATGAATTTCAGTTGCAGCAGTGCCTTTAATCATGCATCTGCTGGCTGTGATGGAGTTGTTCCTGTTTGGATTCCCTTACATTGTCATCAGTGGATGCTAAGGGCTGTGATGTATTTCCTAAGTTCATTTCACTTGGTCCTAACAGTTCTGTAAGCTGTTTGGACTACAAACTAGCCAGAGCCAGTAGATCTGCATTAGTATTGTCCAAAGTGGATACTGGTACTAGGCAATTTGGCATCCAGAAGAGCTTGTACCATTTTTCACTTTTTAACAGAAAACAATTTTCAGTCAATGGACAAATACAATAATCAAAACTATTTCTAATATCTGTAATAACCCTTTAATAAATAAAATTAATATTGAAAAGTCAAAATTTTTTAATGAAATCTAGTGCTTCTTAATGTGTTGGGCGTGATTAATTGTGGGAGGTGTCCCTGCCCATGGCAGGGCCATTTGAACTAGATGATCTTTAAGGTCCAACCGAAACCATTCCACGAGTCTATATGAAGTTGAATACATGTTTATTTTCTTGTGCTTTATAATAAGGGAAGTTAACAAGTACTTATTACTGGAAGACTTTTTGTTTCAAGTAGTATGCTCTTCAACCTGCATATAGTCAGAAAGCTTCAGAGGTATTATATATTCTAAAGGTTGCATGATATATTTGGTATGTTTCTTTTTCACCTCCTTAATGATTCTAATTATATTCTAGGCAGCAAAGGAACAAACTCAGGACCTGATAGTAAAAACCACAAAACTCCAGGCAGAGAAGTATGTATGCCACCTTATTAATTTCTTGAAAATATAACAGCATTGATGCAATTTTCTTTTAGATCTGATTCTGTTACTCTTATCTGTGAATAATAGCTATCTGTACTTTGTGGTTCAATTAGAATGAAAATACAAAAAGATATGGAAAGGTAAGAGCACATGTTAGCTTGTGTTGTCATAAAAATTGATTTTTTAGGGAAGACAATAATTTATAGTGGTACAATACACTCAATACAGGTATGCTGTACCTAATGTCAGTTGATACGGTGAGTTACATTATTTTGTAAGAGATACAGACCTGCTCAGTGTCTCATCAGTTTAATAGGCTTCTTGTTGTTGCTTTGTATCCAGTGGAAATCACTCTTTTGTTCAGGGGCTGTATGTAGGAACAGAATGTTGGCTTGTAACCTGCTGTGCCATGTTTAAAGCTAACTGTGAAAATTCATTAAGTGCTGTTTAATAAGCCCGATGCAGACCACTTTTTCTCTTTGTACTCCAGCCTCTTGTGGAAGAAAAGATTTGTATTTTGCTCTTTTCAGTATTTTTATTCATGGAAAAGGGATAAAAGCCTATGACGGATTCAAGTAATCTTTATCATTTTTATGTCTAGGGTATCTGGTTTTACAGCTTTAGCCTTTGTCAGTGTAGAAGAATGAATCTCTTTACTTTACAAGCTTTCTTCTGAAAATTACTTACAGTTCACTGGAGATTAGAAAGAATTAATTCCAGCGATAAATTTCTAGTAGAAATCTAGTAGAAATCTAGTAGGGATCGCTTTGGATGCTCTTTCAGAATCAGCAGGCTCATGTTAAGGACTTCAGTAGGAAGTAGATTATGTCCTGTGAGAGTCTGAATGTGATGTTAGAGTGTAATCTGTACGTATTTTAAATGTTGAAGGTAGAATAACTGCATAAAACACAATACTGGTTGATACAAAATGAAGGATTAAGTGAAGTTACAGTTTAAATGAGTAGAAGTCAAATCTTGGGTAATTTCTTCCTTTAAATACAAGTATGTCAAGTAATAGGACAGAGAATTGATTGCTTTTTTCATAGTCCAAAGAGGAGGAAAGCTGCTTTGATTCCTTGTTCTGAAGCGGAAGGAAAGATACCAAGACCAATCCCAATTTATGTGTGTCTAATTGGACTTAAATTCCATTAAAGGAGATTATGCAGACTTTACATCAGTACTTCTACAATATAGTTCTTACTCGCACAATAGTTTACTTTAGGGAATTAGCAGAAAGACTTTTAAGAGACAGAACATCCTCCTAGTGTGAGGAACTAAAAATAGTTTAGGAAGTAGTCTGTCCTCTTGAGGAGCTCAGGGTGCACACATGGGTAACAGCTCTCTCTAGAAAGGCTATTTTCTAAACATATGTGAAGCACTGGCTAGTGGAAGACAGTACTTGTCATTTTACACTATGATTCTTATGGAAAAATCATAGTGTCATTTGTTAACCAAGTTAACTTTTTTGCTTGTTAGGCAAAAGATTTTAATTTTTTTTCCTGTTCAGAACATTTTCTGTAAGTTTCCTGTTCAGAACATTGGAGTTGCCTTTTGACTCATTAAATGACTGTTTCTTCAGGTGCATTACTTTGTTTAGGTCAGGTACATGAAGAGGTCTCTGCTACTGAATGTTAGGGTTTTCTTGGAAAGCTGAAATCTTGCCACCAAACAAAATTAAAGTCTTAGTTGCTGATTTCTTGAACTTAATAGGTAACATTTCATACCAGATGAAGGAGTAAATGGTGAAACTAAGAGGGCATGTCTTCTCTGTCTTCTGGTAGTTGTCATAAAATGCCAACTGAAATTCAGTGATGAAAGCTGTATCCATTCAAAAAGAAGGGAATTGAAACAATGACTACAAAGCAGGAGCAGTTTAAAACAAGGCAGTAATTGCTGACCATAACCAGCTCTTTGCCCAGAGAGGTTGTGGATGCCCCCTCTCTGGAGGTGTTTAAGGCCAGGCTGGACAAAACACTGAGCAACCTGATCTAGTGGGAGGTGTTCCTGCCTGTAGCCAGGGGATTGGAACTACATGATGTTTAAGGTCCCTTCCAACCCAAACCATTCAATGATTTTACGGAATCATATTTAACTGTGTTTTTAAAAACCTCCCACTAGACCAGGTTGCTCAGAGCAACCAGAGAGGGGCATCCATGACCTCTCTGGGCAGCCTGTTCCAGTGTCTCACCACCCTTGCCGTAAGGAATTTCTTTCTTATATCAAGCCTGAATCTCCCGTCTTCCGATTTGCGTCTGTTTCTCCTAGTCCTGCCATCACATATCCTATTAAAAAGTCCTACCTCTGCCTTTCTTTAGGCCCCCTTCAGGTATTGGTAAGTCACTGAGTCCCTCCTGAGCCTTCTCTTCTCCAGTCTGAGCAACCCCAACTCCTTCAGCCTGTCCTCATAAGGGAGGTGCTTCTGCTGTCTGATCATCTTTGTGGTCCTTTCTGAACATATTTTGGAATGCAGCAGTGTGTACTTTAATTGAATTGCATTCAGTCTTGCTCTTCATTTCAATTCAGCGAAGAGTACTTGGAGTTTGGTGAGCGATTTGACTGTCAACTCTGTGCTCAATATGAGGTCAAAAGTCTTAGGAAAAATGTTTCATAGTGCAAGTATGCTTTAGTAGTTTCACACTGCTCATCTGTTGTGTTGTATTGTGGTAGTGCTATTATGCTTTTGTTTAAGAAATACCTCTTTTGTCATAGTTGATTTGGAAATGATGCAGGAAGTTCAGCAGTATTTGTAGCAAGTGAGAGAGGTTTCATCAGCATGGGCTGAGAAAAGTGGTGTGGTCATTCGCACTGATGATTGGTATTTCATGTCTTGACTCTTCAAAGCTTGTAGTTACATTTATTCCTGTGAATATGCTTCATGGAGAAGAAGGAGCTATTGCCTAAACTGGTGTAGGGGAGGGTGAAGACTTGAAATTATGTGGCTGATTTTTCTTTACATATTTGTACTGAAGTAAATCATAGGTAACAGGACATAACACAGGAATCAGTACAGCTAAAATGGATCAGAAGGAAAAAACCACTGATTTGACTCATTCTGGCCATGACCAGCAGAGAAGATGCAAAATCTTATTTCCTGGCAGCATTTCAACTCTGTTGAGGTAGGAAAAACTCTTGATCAGTATGAAATGAGGCATGGTCTTACAGGTTGAGAATCGTTCTTCAGAGGCATGGAATCATTACATCGTACCATTCCTGATGGAATGATCTTTTCTAATCTACTTTTAGGAGGAAAGACCAGGAATAGATAGGCCTATCAGATTTAGTTCTTTTACTGATGGTTTAGCTCAATTGATCTGATCTTATTCCAGGTAAATGTAGAGAGCTATATTTTCATGCCTTTGACAACATTTTTGAATTTGGTGGCAAATCTGAAGCTAGACTAAGAAGGCCTCTTTCTAACGTTTTTATAGCAGGTTCTATAAAAGGTATGCTGGAGATATCGGTCTGTTTGATATAATATTGATCATCTCACATCTACAAGATTACAAGATTATTTACTGGAAATAGACTAATTTTCACTTAATCGCTATCACAAGTTAGTAGCCTTGTTTTGTATCTTCACCACAAAGCTACGCAGAAATGTACTTAGTGTATGTATCGTGTATGCTGTCAGGTTTATTGTTTGGCAGCGTTTAAATCATTTCAGTGCAATTAGTCTATTCGGTTGCTAATCTTTTGATTTAGCTTTTTTTATTCTTACCTGTTTAGAGCAGAAGGTATTATGTGGCAGGGCTGCAACATTGTGGGGTAACTGTCTATTTGATTGACTTTGCAGATGAGAAAGACCTTCTTAAGTTCAAGTCCACTTTTCTGCTGCCAGCTATCGTTTGCATGATAACTTCTGTAAAATGATCAGGTGTTCAACATAAAACTGGTTTATTATTTTTGCATCTTGTACATGTTGGTTTTCTTTGAACATTTACCTGAGAAATTTGTTCTTTCAGTTAAAATCTTTCCATAATTTTCAAACTCACTCTTGGATATTGATTAGCTGTATTCACATCTTGTTCTTTGTCTTAAGAGCTTCCTTTGTCTTCTGCCATAAATTAGATTCTCCATTCCTATGATTATCCTGATATGTGTGGAATACTGGGAGTCTATTGTTCCTGAATATGGATGATGAGGATTATGTGTTTTCCAGATGAGTTCTTCCTGAAGTCCTCTGTAATATTGCTGATATTTACCTGTGTCCTGGGAATGTTAGACACTTCACAGTGATGTTCTATGCCTTCCTATTTTTTTAACGAAGGAGAAAATTTCATAATTGCAATTCTAAGATGGAATTAGACACTGAGTACCTTTTTACAGTGCTAGACAAAATGTAGAATAAAAATGTTTGTTCTTAGCATTTACAGATGCATTTTTTGCACCTGGTACTTATTCTTCAGATTAGTTTCCTAACTCTTATTTGTGTGTAGACGTTTTATAATGTAGTCTTGGATATTTGTCTTCCACAAAGTCTATCACAAAATAATGATTTTTCAGCTGCTGCAGAAAAGCATTTATACATGTATGTCAGAGATGGTTGTTATTTGATTGTAAAATGTAAATGCTCCATCTTTTTGAGGCTTTAAATGTGTATCCTTGGTATCACATGTTGAAAGTACTGAACTTTGGAACAGGCTGCTGACTTGTCTTGAGCAAGGAAGCTAGCAGATTTTTATTCTGTACTTGCCAGCAAGATAAACTTTGGAAATGCTTGTTTCTCCTCCACCTCCTTTTTTGAGCTGTCTAGGTGATAATCCTAATAAACAGTGCACATTTGTATTTGGTTTAAGCGAAAAGTGCATGAAGTGCAGAGTTTTCCCAGCCTTTTGAGTTCTCTTGCAAAAGAATTCTGTTACCCTGGAAACGATTAAAACTGGGGAAATTGCTCTTTGTTGAAGTCCTGTCCCCTGCCCCACCTCCAGAGTCTACCAGGGCTTGGCACTTCCCCCTTCAGTGCCGTTTTCCCATGATCTGTAGTTTTGTTGTTTTTCTATTCAGGGATAACTTGCAAAAGAAAAAAACCAAGGGCAAATAAAAAAAATCCACCTTTGAGATAACAGCACTGGGCAGCCTTTTTTCTGTACTGAAATTGCTTGGAACATGGTTTAGAAATTATTTGTTAAGCTCACAGAAAAGCCAGTGAGTCTTGAAATGTCTAAGTGTCTGCACAAATACCTCCTGTGTGTGTTACTTCAATGATGGCCTTACTCTGGTTTTTGTTGTTACTTAAACTGTGTTTTGCATAGCACTTACAGCAGTGAGGTAACTGTAGTAGAATTTAAATGGTATTTTAATCTATTTCCCTTCTTTGATTAAATTTAATTAAATATGTTGGGTTGTGTCAGAGGAAAGAAGTGTGTTTGTATATTTATTTAAAATAACTGTATGAATATATTCTCATTAATATTATATGCTGCCAGATAAAAGTCAAGGGTACGTATTGTTTTGTTGTCTCGGATTTGGGATCCCTTTTTCATGCAGACTGATAACCAACTTTCACAGCTACTTTAAGCGGAGGTGGCTAACCTGGGATTTGAAACTGAGTAACTTGCTGAAATAGCCTGTCCTTTGTTAAAGAGACAAATATCTTTATCAAAATTCAGATGTGTGCTTTTAGGTTTAGCATAAATGTTTCTGTCCACTTCCAAGTCTCTGTCTTGAGAAAGCGAGGTGAATCATTGCTGCCACCTTGAGGCTGTTACTTTGTGTTCATGTCGTGGAACTTCCCAGGTTTAATATATGGACTCTCTTTATACAAGTTAATTATTGGAGATGTGCAGAGTGGATCAGTGAGCAGTTACAGCAGGTGTTAACCAATGACACAGCCAGGGCTGGGAATGACTTTAAAGTATGATGTTTGATTGAGCCTTGTTCTCTGTAGCAGCAAAAAAGGAGCAGAAGGAGCACAGAGGGAGCACTTGGGAGGAGGAGAGAGGTTGAGTAGTGATGTCTTCTGCCATTGTTCGTTTCCACAACTGTGGGAGTGAGGAGTGCTCCATATTCTAGCATGGACTAATGAGCATGCTTGTACAGTTCCTGATTCTAGTCCTTGTTCTTTGAATATCTGCAACCCTAGTTCCAAGCAATTTGCAAAGTAAAATTAAAGAGCCTTTTATGCCTGGTATATTGCACCACTTCAAATTAGACTTCCCCTTGCTTCTTCTGATAAAAGTGTCCAAAAATTCAGAAGAACAGGAGGTTTTCTGTGGGAGCACTTAAAAGTTCATGTGTGCAGGAGATAAACAGGTTCCAGTCTATCTCCTGTCTTCCTGGTTTTCCCATCTGGAAGGGTTGATCCAATGTAATATGTCTTTTCAGCTTTGTGGTTTATTTTATATGGAGATTTCCATTATGAGAGGAGAGACTCAGAGCAACCATTAAATAAAGTTATTTTGCTAAATTACTTTTTCTGTTGTTTCACCCAAATCCAGTGATGGGAATGTTGGTGGATTAGAGTTCCTCAACACAATGACACTGAACAGGAATGTCCTGTTAACAGCATCACCATTGAGTAGAATTTAAGTGCCCTTGCCTTATTTTTGAGTAGTGATGTCACGTGCCTCTGTGTTTTTTTGGGGAGCTGAGAGAGGAGGGTCCTAATATTTTTTTTTTTACTGTTATTTGTTCTAACTGACTATTGAAATGATCTCTCTTTATACCTCAGAGTTCTAAAGGGTAATTTTCATGAGTAGTTTTATAGCAGCTGGAAAATAAGTAGTCAGTGTCCCCTTTCCTTTAGGACCTACTGCTCCATCATCACTTAGTACAAGCCTATGGCAAACTGAGTTAGGGTATAAATAGAACCCCCATTCTCCAGAAGATCTCTTTTTAGGGTTTTTCTGCTGATTTTTTCCTTGAACTGTTTCACTGCGTGATAGTGTAAACTGTTTCTGGCACAGCAAAAAGGACAGTACAGGGCAAGGGTGAGCTGGGATGACTGGCAGCCTCAGCAGCGTGCCTCATTGTTGCAATGATAGAATGTACAGAGCAGAACTGATCTGTCTTTCATCTGTGTTGTGAGACCAACGCAGTTATCATATCCTCTTGAGTCCTCCTTTTTTAGATTTCTTCCCTGTTCTTCCACACTTGCAGCAAACTACTACCATATTGCTTGAAGAGTGCTATAGTTTTTCATGGACACATCTGCTGTCATTGCTTGTTTAGTTCGCCAAAATTATGTTCCATCAGTCTTGTTCCTTCCTGGAGAAGGATTCAGCTTCATGAATACTGGCAGGAATTTTTGTTTTTCTTTTTTTGCTTAAGTATCTCAGCTGTGCAAACTGCTGTGTTGCTCTTCCCTTTGTTTTCATGAATTTTGCTGTTAAAACACCACTAATTTCCCCTTGAGGCTCACTGTTCAGTATAGGGCACTGATGACTACAAGACTCTTCATCTTCTGGTTTCTCACTGGAGTTTGTGGAACTGCAGGATGGGAAGACAGTCCATGCCTATGGAAGGGAAGCCAGTTTACTATCTTTCTTACTGTTGAATGCAGTCCAGGCACTAGCTGGATAGTAGAGAAATAGTAAATAAATAACTGAAAGGTCACTTTTCAAGCTTTGATCTTGCAAAGAAATATAATTATTGCAGTTAGAAATAGAAGTGTACTTGGTTGTCTTACCACTCTATAAATAACAGTATATTTATCTTGCAGTGGCTACTTTGGAAGCTGAAATGGTCTTGAAATGATCAAGCCTTGTTCTTATATAAATAACTAAATAGTATCTTCTTGATGTCCTGAAAAAGTAGTATTTATTTCCTGGAGTACTATATGCTGAAACCGCAGCAATTTTTTTGGCGTTGCTGCAGGAATTCTAGTCCTTCCCTGTGGTATAAAACTATATTCGTTTGGATCCTCCTGTGGTTTTGTGCACAAAAAGTGTACAGAATGATGCTGTCCACCAGATGGCGTTCAGGTATTACATCCCTGCTGTGTTTATTTCAGCAAGGGTAATCAACAAGACAATTAGCCATTATATTTGATTGCTTGTGAGATTAGTAAATTTGTATCCTAACTATACATTGTTAAACAGAAATGCATCTGTTCTACTGAAAACTAGATTAATCTAATGATTGCTTTCTCATTGTGGATGCTATAGCTTTTTGTGGTTTGGTTGTTTGTTTTTTTTTTTAAAACATGAGATGAAACCTTGTTCTTTAATGCACCTGAAAGGAAATCACTGCAAGCAATACAACTGTATTAGCACAGAATATCTGAATGCAAAGGCTAAGTAAGTTTTTAAAAAGAATTTGCTGTATTTATATTGTCTTTACTCATTAATCTCTGTAAGACTAGTAGAAGATTATTTGTGAAGATGCAGCTGAAGTTTTTTGATGGCAAGAAGGTGCTATTGGAATTTAATAACACATATTTCTAATGCTAATTTTATTTCCAAAAGTAGGAGTATGCATCTCAGATAAGCATAAAAAGGTAATGTCCTCTTCACTTTGTTTTTTTACAGCCAGAGACTAGAAATGAAAGCACAAGTTGCAGATGCATTTATAGCAAAATTCCAACTGACATCCGATGAAATGAACCTCCTTCGAGGCACAAAAGATGAGCCAATTACTGAGGTAACTCAATGAACATTAAAAGCTTTCCCCTGAATGAAAATGCTGAAGCATCGTAGCTGAATTGTACATGAGATCTTATTATCAGTTGGTAATACAATTTTTTGTGGAGGAATATACCTTTTAGCGGACTGTAAGTTTCTGATGAGTTCAAAATGTGTGATGAAAGATTCAGATGATGGGAAAGGAAATTGACATTAAACTCATTACACAAACTAGAATTTAAGGGACAAATGAGCTGTCATATGGCTCTACACTTAAAAGGACCTTTATGAATTTTCAGTGAAGATGATATAAAACTTTATCACACTCAAATAAAGCAAATGAGGAAATCTGCATCACCTCAGCAATATGTAGTACTACCCCTGTACATGCGTGTGTGTACAAAGGTGTTCAGTGATGTGAAACAATGTAAGCTGAGACTTTTCATTGTTATTACTTGGTTGATGAAGACCTTGGATGCTGATTCAGTTTTAGCCACCTTCCAAAACAAATTTGTGAATATGTTTATGGTTTGAGTAAGAAAGTGCACTGTTTTACAGTGAAAACAAACTGAATAATGAGAGAATTTAGTACATGTAATAGAGTTTCATTATTGTAGCTGCATAGAAACCTTCACTTAATGTAGACTACCTGCTGAGATGTGCTGTTTCATTTCCACGGGCATCCTGTTTGCAGTTAAAGTATTATTAAAGATGCAGAACAGATAACCATAAAAAGTGCTAATGAAAGCATAAATAGAATGTGTTCAATGATTGTGCACTTAAGTAATTGCCATGTGGTTTTGTAACAACTATTACCATGACAGAACACTTCAGATTTCTAAAACATATGTTTCAGGGAACAATGACAGCAATTCTGTGCCATTTGTTCAGTGATTGGTTCATAGCAGAACAAGTATTAGTCCTTTGGATACTTTGATCTGTCTAAAAGATGTGCAGAAGTAACTGTGATACAGTCATAGTTGTGTTACTGAAATGGCAGATTTTTTTTTTCCTAAAGGAGGAGCATTTTGGATTTTTATAAGCATGACCTTCAACGCAGTTGATGCATGGCAGTGTCCTACTTCACTTAGGATACATATTTTTATGTGACTTGAGCCAGCTTGGAAATCTACTAAAGCAAACTGTTTCAAGTTACAAAAGATGTAACAAGCTGAATTCTCTGGTCTCCTCCATGCTGTTTAAAAGATGACCTCATAATGAGATGCGTATTTGCAATTGTTTGTGGATTTCCACTTGCTCTCCACACCAGTAACAAAGTAACATTTTATGGCTGTATGTCTGTCTTTTAGGATTATTTGTCTACCCTGCTACTGCTGAATTACTCAGGGGGTAAAGATTGTCCTGGAAAACCTTGATCAACTGTAAATGTTTGATTTCTCTTAGAAGTTTATTAAACTTAAACATTATTAAACATTAAATTTAAATGTATGAACCTATAATTACTGAACTTTATAAAAGTTTTAGTTTGCCTTTTAGTTACTGATAGGGAGCAGATGATGGCATGCTTAGTAACGTCCTGAAAATCTTCCTGAAATGTTTACTAATAAATGTAAAACACATACCTGTATATAGAAGGCAGGTTAAGAGCATGTCTTCTCTGCTTTTAATTTAGTGAGTAAGGAAGATGTGATGCGATGAGAAAAAGAAAAAAAAAAATCCTAAGGGTAGAATGTAAGATTGGATGTAGTTGAGGGTGAGCTTGTATTTTAAAAGTAGAACTTTGAATCCAAACCTGCAAGGACATGAATGTGAAATTGAAATGGGGAGTACAGAGTGCTAGAGATTTGTATGAGAAATCACTGCTTTTAAACAGAGCTTTTTAACCTATTTTTTTTCTTCTTTCATTGTCTTAGGATTTTTTCAAGGCTTTGGGAAGAGTAAAGCAAATTCATGATGATGTCAAGATTCTCCTCCGGACAAATCAGCAAAGGGCTGGGTGAGTGCCACTTAAATTAGTCTGAGAATAACCATGTACTAGCTAAAAGCAGAAGCTACAGCAAGATATCATTCTTTATTTCATATACCAAGTATTTCACAAACAACTCAAAGAACAGTAAAGTGTTTTTAAATTTTTCTGATTTTAATAATGCTGTATTTTATTTGATTTGTATATGCCTTTGCTCATGCTACCCAAAATAGTATTTGCAAATCATTTTGTCTTGTAGCTTGGAAATTATGGAGCAGATGGCTTTACTGCAAGAGACATCTTATGAACGACTTTACAGATGGACTCAAAGTAGGACTAAGAATGTTTCTATGTTTATGAATATTATTATGGTGATTCCTTTAATTCCTTGATGAGAATTGAGCTTGGCAAGAACTCTTTCAAAGGTTCACTAAGACAGCTTTACATTTCCTTCTCAGTGAAAGATTCTGTCCTTTTATTGGGCCAATCTGATATGTATTTGTAAAAATGTATTATTTATTTGTATTTTTATATAGTTTTCTACAGAGAACAACTACTTCACTTGGGTAGTCTAAGCAGATAAAGTGTATGGCATTTCATTTTCTTTCGAGCTACAGAGAAGAGGCTGGGTTGACACTTTGGTGATAATATCTAGTTTAGTAGTAGGAGTTGCTTGCCACCTTTAGAAAAATAAAAAGCCCTGACCTTATTTTACTGAGATGCTCTTTTGAAGGCTGTTGGGTTTTTGCATGTATGCTCTAGTTCCAAGCATCAGTGTTCAATGTAAGATCTTGACAGTGTGTAACATAGATGCTTTGGTGTTACTTCTTTCTTCTCGTAAGACATCAACTGGAAGATCTGTGAAAATAAGCTCATGCAGTGTGATATATTTGGATGCTGAAAGCTCAAATAATGGCTTATGGTTTCACCCTCATGAAAATTCTTAATTCTTATGCTGATGTTTGGACTAGTTCATGTAATTTCCACACTCATGCATGGAATATACAAGATTCCACTTTCATCATATTAAGCATGTAAAAAAAAAAAAAAAAAAGAACCCAAACAAACCCAAAACTTGCTTAAATACTCACTCCTTTTTTTTCTTAATAGTTTATCTGGTATGTGGTAAACATTTATGAAGAAGACTGACAGAATTCTGATGGTTGAATTATTTGACATTTGTGTGGGCGCAAACAGATACTGAGCTTTCTTTAATTTCTATTATTGTTTAAATTTGTGATGGACATCCATTGTGCAGTGAAGTACTGCTTACAGAACTTAATTATGTTAACATGAACTTAGCTAGATAGCATATTTTGAAGACTTCAAAATCAAAAGCTTTGAAATATTAACTCATCTTCTTGTTAGACAGCTTGGTATTAGAGGTATTGTATGGCAAAGACTGCACTTCTATTTGTTTTGATATTTTGTAGATGAATGCAGGGCCTTGACACAAGAATCATGTGACATTTCTCCAGTTCTTGCTCAAGCCATGGAAGCCTTGCAAGATAGACCTGTCTTGTATAAGTAAGTAAGTTTTTGTTATTATCTCTTAACAGAAGTATTACCAGTCTATAACAAAGATGAGCATGAATTGCAGTGATGGCAATGGTGACAATTTAGTCCTTTGTCACATTTTCATATTAGTATTTCAGCTTCTTTAAATTTCATACATCTTTTGACGTAATTATGGTACTGGAAACATTGTTGGACTTTTTCTACCCTGATGATTCCTAATTGAAGTAGAACATCAGACAGCTTTTATTTTAATCTAAATGAACTCACTGTAGGCTTTTTCTGAAGAAAAAAATTACTGTCCAAAATATGTTTTTCATTGAAATTCCCAAAATAGGAAAATTGATAAAGGCTAATTAGCTTTTACTGAAGTGCTTCTGGTAATACGAATGTCATCTTTTATGAGTTGTACAGTAATACATTGAAAATATACCTGCTTCTAAGGTATAACGTACGGCTATTTATTTCTTGTTCAGAATTTAACACAAATGAAGTGGTGCTTAGTAGAGACAGTTTAACCACGAGATGGCGCTGTAAGATCTGTTTTTATTGGTGTGAGCATACCTGAAAAGGTACCTATTAGTCTTTTTGCCATTTTAGGTTTGCTTTGAAAAGCTGTTCATCACATTTTGGAACTACTGCATATTTCTTTTAGCTACAGGCATCCAGAACAGTAGAATACTAGAAAGTCTGTCAAAGGCTGGCCTTGTCTTTGAAGGTGTCAGATATGCAAAGGTATAGGTATCTGACACTGTAAATCTCCACAGAGCTCTTCATTTGCAAAATGCTTAGTGTGAGTTAAAAATTCTATAAGTATGAGAGAGAGAGTTCACATATCAACATGTTCTGTCAGTTCTCCTAAGTTAACGTGAGGAAGAGATGTCCCCAGCTATTGCATGTGGTGTATTACAGTACATCAGGCCATAGCTGGAGACTGCAGTGTCCTTTCTTCTGGTTTCTCCTCTCAGTCCTCTTTCACAGCTGTGAAGGATCAGTCGCAACTGCGTTCACAACATCTTCTACTTTATGGATGCACTCTATATTTTCTGCAATAAATATTTTTTCTATTATATTACTTTCCAAATTTCTAAAACTACTGTTTAACTCTCCTAACCTTTGTGGAAAAAACCAATAATTTTCTCTATAAATCCCCAGCTGACCAGTTTGAAATGAATCTGCAAAAGAATCTGTTTTTCTTCTGACATCTCTGTCAAAAGCAGCAGCACTAGTAGAGATAGTAACGGTAGAGCTTCCGAAATAGACCTTTTCTTCAGCCAAAAAGGCAAAAGAAAACATTACTGTAGGAGATGCAGCCATTTGTATTTCTTTGTAGATTAACATGCTTATCATGCTTCCTGCAGCAGTATGGCAGTATTGATGCTCTAAATTTTAAATTTCAAGATTTAGTTAATTCCGTCTACTATATAACAATCCACAGAGGTGAAAAGGGGGAAATGATGTCACAGAGGCAAGTAATCTTAAGTTGTTGTTGGTTTTATGCATATAAACACTGCTGTGTGAAATGAACATTTTCCATCCAAATCACTGCCCTTAAACTTTGTGATTTGACTGGGTGAAAGTAAGTTGGAAAAGGGCAGAAGTTTAGAAAACAAAACTGTAAATCCTCATTTTCTTACTTTGGATTCTGTCTGTCTACTTGAAGGTGGCAGAAAGATCACACCCTTGGTGGACTTCTGGGAAATGCAGGGATCTGGAATAAACAGCCCAGTTTGGTTTTCACTTCCTGTTTCTAACAGAGAAATTGAAAACTGTTTTGTAGAAAATTCATGGAGTCATGGCTCAAAGCTGTGATTCTCTTTGGTGCTCCACTCCAATTTTCAAAGCTTTTTCTCCAACTCCCTCCACAGTGCTTTACAGGGTTTTGAAAAATTGAAGCTGGGGTGAAAAGAATCTGAATGCTTTTTCCCCTAACATGAGTATGTGTAATGACATAGTATGTACTGTTTCTAGTATAAGTAATAGTTCCAAGATGCAGGATTTTGTCGCAGTTATATCCAGTTCTGCTGAGAGCAAAAGGGAAATCAGTATTTTTCTTTTCCAAACAAAATTATTAAATTCTGGTTTTAAAGCTAATAACAAGATAGTGAGATCTGTTTCACTGCTGTATTTCTAATGATCTATGATATAGCTGTTTATTGGAGGGGGGGAAAAAAGCTTGGTTGATTTCTACAAATATTTGATATTTTTCACTGCTGTGCTGCTACTCTTGGACTGTGGATAGTAAGCAGATCCCAGATCTTTTGATTGCATCGTTTTTGTACATAGTTATTTACTAAAGATTTTTTCTTCAGATTGTTCTCGTTTTTTCTGAATTGCAGAGTATTTATTCTCAGAGTTAATAAGTACATTGTATGGAAAAAAGATTTAAACAGAAATTTCACAATTCTTCAATGTAATGTAGATTGAAAAGAGTGACATTTAAGGAACCTTTAGACCTTTAATAGCATAATAAAAATGTAATTGAACTTAATTTGGAACAAACTTTGAAACACTGTATTATTTTCTCTTGTATTTTGTTTTCCACATCTGTTTAATTGTGAATGCAGTACACATTTCACTTCAGTCACGCCTTTTATTACTATTATTTTTTGAATGTCTCTTCAGCTGCTGGGTGTCATTGGTAAGCAGCACTAGGCTTACTCTTTATCATTTCTTCAATTATACTTGAAAAATAAACTGTTGTGTATTTTTTTTTCTTTGCAATTTGTGTTTTGTTCCAAATGCCTGAATTTGTTTGGTTTGTTTTTTGGTTTTTTTAAATACCAGTGTTTCATAGCTTGTAAAAGTTGTGTTTCTGAGCAGATTTAACAGGGATGTTAGCAGGTGTGATTTTTCCAACCTTCACTTGATACTGTGCTTTAGTGCCAACAGAAGATAGCCTGCTTCAGAAATGATACCTCCTTCACTAGCAGCAAGCCATTTGAGACTGTACACTCTGAATTGTAATTGTCCATCTAATACTCATTTGCTTAAAACTAGTAAAAAAAAATAAACTGTTTTTTTGCTGCTAATCATGTAGTAGCCTAGCAGAAGGAGAAGGCCTTGTGTTGCAGTGCAGTGAATTGCTGCTTCTGTCAGCTGGATGGACTATATGTGAGTAGGAGTCCTAGACTTGTCAATACATCCTTACATGAGCAAAAAAGGTAAAGGTGACTTTTATTTCTTTGTGTGAGGCTATGGAAGGGGAGGGTCAAGGAAAAGTTACCTTCAAAATCTGCTTAGAGGAGCCAAGAAAAAATTAATGACATTGGTGCAGGACTTCTAGAACTGTAAAAAAGATTACTCATATTTGCTGTAAAGTGGACTTAAAAATGGTGATGAGGTGAACTTTTTTTGTTGACAGGTACACATTGGATGAGTTTGGAACAGCTAGGAGGAGCGCTGTCGTCCGTGGCTTTATCGATGCTCTCACTAGAGGAGGTCTGGGAGGTACTCCCCGCCCTATTGAAATGCATTCCCACGATCCTCTGAGGTACAAAAATAGTATAAATGGTGTAATCCTTCTTTTGCCTATTGACATTTTGAATCGCTGACACCATAAACCACCAATTTACACAAAAATGTCTGTTTTTATGTAGGTATGTAGGAGACATGCTGGCCTGGTTGCATCAAGCTACAGCTTCTGAAAAGGAACACCTAGAAGCTATGTTAAAGCTTGTAACTATTCAAGGTAGTACTAGATTTTAAAATATAAATTGGGAAGTGATAGAAAGTAAGTCTGTGATAAGTCATGAAGTGTGATTAATTTCTTAGGCTGAGCTTCAGTTATGAAAGTCTGAGCTTAGCTTTTCCTGGAAGTAATTTCACAAGAGCTGGTGTTTGCATTTTGACAGAAGAAAGCCCTTAATAAAGTATTATTTTCATTTTACTGTGCTAATAGTAGATTTACTCTGACTTTACAAAGGGATGTTTTAGACTGTAGTTAAGAGTTCAGGAATTGTCTGTAATGTGTATGAATCTCTGAAAACATTGTCGTTAGGATTGCTTATTGATAAGTTGAGTGTCCCTGTTATGCTTTGCTCATTCTGTCTTTTAAATAGAACTACATCTTTCTATATTTCTTTTTCTTCTATGCTACAAGTCAAATGGAACTTTCTTTAGTCATATAGCAAGATGTTATACATTTATGGAGGTTCTAGGAGGCTACTCATAGGTACATGAAGCTTTTTAATCCCAAAGCTCTTGTTCATTGACAGAACTGCAGATTCTTATTCTTCGTTCCCTTTCCTCTGTTTTGAGTACATTGGATATTTACATACTTAAAAGATCTTTATTCTATTGAAGCTTTAGTATGATTTGTCTCCATAGCTTCAACCAAAAAGTTGTTTTAAAAGATGAAGCACGTGTACTCAGTTCTAACAAACTGGTTCTAAGACCTTACATTTGATCAGTATCTGGTGTACTCTTCAAACTGTCTTAATTTTGAGTCCCACTCTGGAATTTGAAGTGAATATGCATTCTTGTTTTCCTTCCTGCTAGAAGTATTAATTGGCTTTCCTAATTAACAGTATATGAGCAAAGAGGCTATTTGGGAGCTATTGTAAATCAGGCTGAGGAAGTATCAGTGGTTTTTAATTACAGCCAGTGTGTACTTTAGAGCCAAATTTAGTATTATTTACTTGCAATATTTCAAGCAGAGAGAAAAGCAGGCATCATGATGGGTTTTGTGATAGAGTAAAATTTTTTCAGGTGATTGTCTGATGCTTCTATAATTGGGAAGTCCCCAGTATGTTACTGTATCCAGTTCTGCTGTAGACTGGACTACATACTGCTATTGCCCAGGCCTGCATTTTGTTCTGAAATATCGCTCTGTGGAGTGCTTTATTTAAGATTCACTGTCTGGCAGTATGTCAGACTGAGATACTATGACCGCATAATTAGATATATTTAGAGCATTTCAGCCATAGATCACAATAAATGACTTGAGAACACTGAGAATAGAAATGTTTCGGGGAAGAATTTTTTTTTAAAAATCACCAGGCCAAAATTTTTTCCCAGGAGACTAGCATGAAGAGTAGATTTTATATTTGTCTGAAGCAAAACTGTGTTTTCCTAAGCTTTCCAGGAATGGATTTGCCATCATTGTTGTGTAGTTTTCAGGAAATGTGTGGAATGATTGTTGGCTTCATACTAGGTGCCTGGGAGCTGCTGTCCCCGTTACCTATTCCTCTGCATCTTTGGGAAAGTTGGGGTTTTTTTGATGACAAGTGTGGTTATACAATAAGATCTGTGAGACAAAACAGTACTTAATGGTATACCACTGATTTAACAAGAACCCTTTATGGAAAGTGCATTCTTAGAAAGGACCTTCAGATAGTGTGTTTTATGTGTGTGCAGACCCTGAGTTGTCAGTGGCTGATCAGTGAGTACCGTATCTCTGGTATTGAGAAATTCAAGTTGAATTCCCCATGCTATTGTACAATCTTTAGGTGTTGCGCTGGCTAGAGCAGAGATAGAGTTAATTTCACTCAACCATTAAAAAAGCAGACATCTTATTTATTTATGGTTATAAATAATGATGGATGTTTGCATCTCCAGAGGGCAAATCTTCCCAACAAACTTTAGATTTAACTTAGGCATTTCTGGAGAATTTCATCACAGCTGTTTGTTTGGTTTTTTTCTATTCCTTATGGAGGGAGTCTAAGCAACTATTATAGATAAGACACCTACCTGGGAATCTAAAATTAGGTCAGTCAAATGTTGTAATTTTAATTTTGACTTGAGAAGGTTTTAGCAGATGGAAGTGGTTTTATTGTTTTAATTCAGGTTTCTCTGTTCAGAGTGCAGATTTATGTTTAAATTCTTATATAAGCTCTGTGTAATTTCAGGGCTGTTAAGAATGTGATAAATTGCAGTTACATAAAAATTTCTCTTCTTGAAAAAAGCCCACATCACATGTGTGTGTAACTGTAGGTGAGACAGAGGTGGATTTCATCCCAGTGGAAAAAAAACGTTGTAAATGCTAGATTTTTGGAGAAATTTTCCCATCTCAGGTTTTACTTTGAAGAGAGTAAACTATGTAGCCCATAATCAAGTATTGAAGAGTAACTTTTAAAAAGCTAACAGATTTTTAAGCTTGCAAATGTTAACTCTTTAAAATTATTCTCATCAACCATGCTAATAAAATTTTAAGTATCAAAAACACATTCGGAAAAGGTTAACTATTTTATGATGTATTTGCCAAGCTTAAAGCATTTGGTTCTCTTCTTGGAGCTTAGGTATCCTAAAAAGAGCCTTCCAGTCTTAGAAATTTTGCAGTTAAAAGGAAGGGAGAATTGCAGCCATTCTATTTAGAAGATGCAGTAGGAGCCCATGTTTTCTGGAGTTGCAATATTCCATCTGGAGAGCGCAAGTGTAACAAAGTCTAAGAAAGATTTCTCTCTTACAGAAAGATCCACAGAGAGAAAAAAGAGATGTTATAGCAGGCAGCCAGGAGCCTATCTTCAGAAATGAAATGTTTTTTAAAAGTGGTTTTGACTCTCTTGTTTATTCTATAATTGTGTCAGTGTGATGTACTAATACTTGGAACAGTTATATAAATCATTGTGCTGCATGTTTGCTAAATCTAAAATATTCTAATTGGAAATTAAAATGTATGTGAAGGCACAGATATGTTCAGTTTCATGCCTTTTGGTATTTCATAACTGACCTTGTATATTTTTGCAGCTCAACTTTCATATCCAACAACTTGTTGTTAAGTCAATCTGGTCTAGTTATACTGCTTCAGATATGTGCTAGGTACTTGTTACATTGATGAATGACAAAAGTGTGACTTCCTACTAAAAAAATATGTAAATTTTTAAGGGGTATCTGGGAGCTAGCCATTATATAACAGACAACACATCTTCTGGTTCGTTGTCTTGCTTTTTCCTTGATATCAGTACTCAAATGTATAGTCATTTTTTTATTACCATACCAGTTTAATATGCTGAAATTCTTGCAGCCACCACAGTGAATTCAGTCATTTCTGCTTATGTGGCTTTTCACGTATCTTGGTGTAAAGAGTCATTGGCACAGATCTCTGATCTTTGTGAGTTTTTACTTTGAGAGATAATGTCTTTTAACTTGAAATAAGATTTTCAAAATGTAGCTTCAGGTCAACTAATTTCTCTCACGTGTCACAGTCACTTTGTTTACCGTTTATTGCCTGGGTCCCATCTGAAGATGAACTCCTGTTGGCAAGTTTTAAATTAGAATTAAAGTATTGCTTTCTCCAGAAATCTATTCTGAGTTGTTCCTGAAGTGAGAGCTTGAAGATCTGTTGCTTTCAGTTTGATTGATTGGTGACAGTATTGGTTGCCATGCAACAATTCATTTGTGTTCCATGATAAGATAGGGAAATATTCTCTTTTGTATATAATTCTATAAAAGATGAGTTTCAATTGCTGCTGGGGAGGAGACACTTGCTAATGCAGCAGGCAGCAGTGTGAAGGTACATGTGTGATTTAATTTGTAATGATGCCATGAGCATGTCAGTACTGAATACTGATACAGTCATGTATTTGTGGTTCAGGCTTTTCACAATGGTATTTACCTTGAACATCTCGAGAATCTCACTGGCCTGTGGGTTTTTTGGTTTTTTGGGGTTTTTTTTCCCCTATTTAATTTCATGAAGTGCTAATACTGAGCCTTACTGTGACAGTTTCTTGCTAGATCATTTAATCTTCCTCTTGCTCCTTCTCCCTCAAATCCCTAGGCAGTATGTTGTCTAGGAAGCAATTGCATAGTGTAAGGTAATGACTCTCTGGGACTCTTTTTGTCATGCAACTATTTCTTACTGGCTAGGTTAGAAGTTCAGTGGAGGTGTAAACTGATCTCGTGGAGAAAAGAACATGCAGTTCATAATGTGTTTTATGGAGGAGTAGTTCCTACATTTGTTTATTTGTTTTGTAGTCTTGAAGTAGAGAGAATTACATTTGCATAATCTTAACATGTGTTTGCATTAACTGTAGGTGTAGAAGAAAATATTCAAGAAGTAGTTGGGCACATCACAGAAGGTGTCTGCAGGCCTCTGAAGGTGAAGTATTTTGTTTTCCTTGGTGTTCTAAATATAAACGTAGTTCTGCTGTGTTTTTTGAAACCCATTTCCTCATCTCTGCAATGTATTTTCATCATCCTTGTTTAAGAGTTAGGTTTTCCACTTTGAGAATCATAAAGCCCTTCAGAATTAAAGATTCGATAGTTCATAGATTCCTGATTTAAATAGTCATATAGTGGGACATAACAGGATACTAAATCTGTATCTTGATGGTTTTAGTTTCCTTTTCATAAGTTCATGAGTGCTTATATATAAGAGTTTGGCTTTGAGATGAGTATATAGGAATGCAGTGGGTCATATGAAAAGTCTCAATTTACTAACTACTGTTTTTCATAGTGGTTGTCAGCAAATGCCTAGGGAAGAGTGTACAGGTTCTGCAGTCATGTCATGGTACTTTGGAGGTATAATTTCCTCACTTGTTTGTAGAGGAATTGCATAGCTACTGTCTTTGTATTTAATAGACCTTAATAGTTTTTTCTTGCATGGGTATGTCAAGTTGGTATAAAATGTTGTTATTCTCAACATATCCTGCAAGAGGGAAATGCATAGCTTAACTTTGTGCTTTGTGAAAAGCCAGTTCCCTTTGGTTTTGTGTTCAATAACTGCAGCTCTTATATTGAAAGAGACAATGAGAAATAGTTCCTACTCGCCATCATTATGCCACCCTGATATGCTGTATTTCTGTCACATCCCTCCACAGTCACTTTTTTTTTTTTCTTTGTCCAAGCTATGGCCTTAGTCAGTTTAGGGAACCTATTTGATAGAAATAATCAATAAAGATCCATCAAATTATTTACTGTGTTTTTATTGGATGTGCTTCACATAAGCACAAAATAAATAAAATTATGAAGCTGATACCAATAATTGCCTGATGATGCAGTGTATAAATCATAATTTTTTTGAAGTAAAATCTACTCTGCCAAATACTATGTTAATGAATTTCCCTGAGGCTGCTCTAGCTGTAGCAGTGGTGTCCATTTGCCAAGTACTAAGTCCCAGGTGTTAACAGGTAGGTTCTGAAAACATTAGTTTCCTGGTGAGAAAGCTGAAGAGCAAAATCAAGAAAGTGCTGTTTAGAGGATCACAGAAGAATTGAGGTTTGCAGGGACTCCTGGATGTCACCTAGTCCAAACTCCCTGTTCAAGCTGGTTGCCCAGGACTTTGTCCACATGCCTTTTGAATACCTCCAAGGATGGAGACACCGCAGCCCCTCTGGGCAATTTATGCCAGTGCTCAGTAACCCTCAAAGTAAAAAAAGTGTTTCCTGATGTTCAGGCAGAACCTCCTGCGTTTCTGTTTGTGTCTATTGCTAGATAATTGTGATCATTCTTCACAGACTTTAGGTTTTGCTCCATTTAAAAATGCCTGTCATACTAAACAAGCAGACTAGTATCATAGGATTGGTTAATTTTTTTGGCAATATTTTCGAAGTTTTCTCATTTCTTCTTGCATACTTCAGTTCTGTTAATACTGAATGCTGATGTTCAGTGTTCCTCTGCATTCCACGGGGGGGTAGTAAGGGATAGAATCAAACTTTTGTAAGTCAGAGGAATTTTTGGTCTTGGAGTACTTGTGATTTGTTCAGTTCACTACAAAATGCCTTCCATTTTGATTGCCAAACTCTTTGCGTTTGTGTGCTTCCACTGTGCTTCCTGAAGTCTTTTAAGTACTTAGTTACTGTGTTAATAAGAAACTAAAAGAATAATTAAAGATTTGTGATTCAACTCTGTATTTTAACAGAATGCAACTTATGTTAACTCAATTCCAGTCTGGACTTCCCAATGTAAAATATGTATTAGTTACTCTTTCTCCTGGGGAAATCTTCCATAGCAGTATAGCAGGGGAAAAAAAAAAAAGTCAAACCTGGAATCCCCCAAGCAGAAAAGCTTTCGTACAATACAGCAAGATAATTGCAAGCCGTTGTGTTGAGAGGAATAACAAAAATAGATGATAGTTTGGAGGAGTCTTTTCTCCATTACGTTGTTCTTTCTGTGTTTTTTTCACAACAAAAACTGCATTAATTTCAGTGAAAGCGCTCTCTGTTGTAGTTGTGTTGCACTAGGGTATAAAGCTTTTCTAGTGGATTTCTGCTGATATGTGCAAACATGTCACTTTTGAGTTGAAGCTGAAGTATAAAATAGCCTGATAAGATGATTATATTTATATATATATATGTAAGGATTATATAGAATTTCTGATTTATGCTTTTCTATGTTCAATACAATTTCCTTTCTTTTGAAGCTGGATTATGCTTATGAAGTATATTCACATTTCTTAATGGTAGCTGGCTTGAGTTTTAGGTTTCTAAGTGAATCCTGAGTGCTCAGTAGTGTGAGTACTGCGTGTTACCACAAGCATCTCATTTCAAATGGAAGTTGGAGTACCATAAAAAACCTCATCTTTTCGATAGCACATAAGATGATATTAATACAAAATATTTTCAAAGCCTTTATGTAGACTTTAGATAGTTTTATGCTCAATTGACTAAAGGATGCATAGGATTAAGAAACAATGATAGTTACATGTGAGGGAATTCCCTGAGCAGGTTAGAATGAGTCACTTTCAAATTTTGGTTCTTCAGTGCAGTGAAGACTTCTTTATGGGATGCAGCAATGCTTTAGTTTTTGCACTATCACTTTTGTTTCTTTGCCCTAAAATAATTCATGTTTATCTCCTTCTGTCTATTGTGTCTTTTTCTATTTCTTACGTTATCTTTAGTTATTAGTCTTCTTTTGTTGATATTTTGATTTTCCACTGCTGTGCATCATGTTCCGTGAACAGAGGAATAACTTGGGGGAGAGGGAGGCAGCTGGTGATTTGTGTATAGCCCTTTCACACACAGACACATGGGAGAATGCTGCAGTGATAAGTCACTGTCTGCTGCTCCTTCAGAAGTGCCCAAAGATTGACCCTGGGGCAGCCTTTTATGGGTGGATTGAGAGTGTGTGCCATGGAGACAAGACATCAACTGTTTGGCTGTAAAGACAGTCAGTGTTGTTTTGGTCTGTGTGGCCCATATCTCCTAGTTGAAATAAAGTGCCAAAATAGATGGTCATTAGTTATAAAGATACAGAATTGAATACCAATAAGATGTATATAATCTCTCCTTTAATTGAAGGATTAATTCCAGTGAAATTTTGTCTTTGGCTAAAATACCTAATACCTTGGATTTTCTGAGTTGCTGCATGGTGCTAATGATCAAGTGCTGTAGTTTAGAAACTTTGCAGCTGTTCTTGCTGCTCAGTGATGGGGAGGATTCTAGTGTGTGCTGGTATTAATCCATTAGATTATCTCATAATTTTGAAAGTTTCAGTAACAAGTTTAAGCAAAAATCTATAGAGAAAAATCTTTTTTGAAGAATACAGCTTGCTTGTTTTCTACCCAGAGGCTTGGCAACCAAGAAGTTCTTTGGTTAAAGCAGAATATTATAGCTAACCAGACATGATGATGATTAATTTATTTTCTGGTTAAATTTATTTTTTCAAAAATCAGGAATGCAGCATTCATAGAGGTAGGGCTTAGAACTGTATTATCTAAAGGATCCTTGCATTTCTTTGTTTTGCAGGTTAGAATTGAGCAGGTGATTGTTGCTGAGCCAGGAGCGGTTTTACTGTACAAAATTTCTAATCTTCTCAAATTCTACCACCACACAATCAGGTATGCAGAATTACAAAGTTATGTGTGTCTTTGTTTAATATACATAATACTATATCAAGAGATTGATACATTAAAAAGTGTTTTTGTGGCTTAGTTTCTGCTCTGTACTGTGGAATCAAGGAAAAAACAGCATGATACCAAGCGGATGCCTGTTATCTGTTGTCATTCCTCAATTCATATCAGATCTGCTCTGGAATGTAACAGCCCTTTGCCACAGAAGCTGTTTCTTTATTGCTCTGTTTCTAGAACTTCAGTTTTTCTTTTCTTCTTAAAATAACCATGTTTTGATACTATTATTTCTAGTTATGCCCTTGCATTGTTTATATTGGGAAGATGCTTGTCTTATTCTGTATCTTGCTGTTGAAGGTGCAACAGCATCCTTCCATCCTTCCAGATTACAAGCAGGAGCACAGAAACTGGAAAAAGGCCAGAGCTACTGGCATTATACACTGTGGTGCTTGCGGTAGTTCATGTTGGTTAAAAACATCAACAGCAGAATAACCTTCGTCCACAGCCTTGGGCTGAAATGTTGAGAATTTGAATCATTGCTATTATTACTTGAACTTTTTTCTGTCTGAAAAGACATTTAGATCTTGGGTAGACTGGGAGAAGTGATTCTTGAGCACCTCCAAGTGTATTTAAAATCCTCAGTTGTGGTGGTAGAACATATACAAGACCTATTCCTAATTTGATCGTCCAAAAATCCTGCAAGATTTTTGCCATCATTTCTGTCTCCAAAGTTACTGTTGCCCCATGATTATCAAGCTTGATGCAATTGAAAATGAGATGTTAAAATAGCAAGTCTTTCTTAGTCTTTTGCGTTGCTCCCTGTCTCATCCCTGATGCAGAAGACCACTGAAGTAGCCTGCTGCCAACTGAATGGTTTCCTCTGATAGAGGAAGTATCCCTGGCCAATGAAGGAAAAATGCAGTAAGCTGCAGAATTTAGCAAAAGCTTGTACAAAGCTTTTGATAGCCTGTACTTAATGTCTGCTTAAATGACATAGTTAATATTGTACGAGCATATATATATCTCTCAGCTAATATGGAGAACTGTTCACTGCAATTAGTTGTTGTAAATTTTCAGCTTTTAAAATAATTTTGAGATGTTATTTGAAGTGTCTGACCATGTCATATTCCCCCCCTCAGATCATTTAATTAATCTTAATTCTGTTTTCAGTGGCATTGTTGGAAACAGTGCAGCCACACTGTTGACAACAATTGAAGAAATGCATTTGTTGAGCAAGAAAATATTCTTTAATAGTCTGAGTCTTCATGCAAGTAAACTCATGGACAAGGTTTGTTTCAAAATCGTGCAATTTTCATGTTACAGAATGCATTTTCATTTCCCTTTTGTTAGATTGTTAGATAAGTAGCTGTTTTGTATGTCAGTTTTTGCTGAACTGAAGTTTTGAGGGTTTTATATTTTAGAATCATGGAGTAGTCTGGATTCAAATGGACTTTTAAAGGCCATCTAGTCCAACCCCCATTTTAGCTGTGGAACTGCATTAAAAAATTCCTGTTTCTGTTTTTATTCTTGGAATTGTTCTTTTTTCATGAAAATACAACTGAAATACTGTTGTTAGCAGTATCTGTTTACAGATTAGTTTAATTTTGTTTTTATAAAATTCATGAGAAGCAATAGAATTAGGAGACTTCCCTAAGTGCGTTAGAGCATAGGTTTTAAACTACAGTCAGTGGTTTTAAACTACAGTAGAGCAGGTTTAGATCAGACCTTAGGAAGACATTCTTCACCTTGAGGGTGTTGAGATTCTGGAACAAGTTGCCAGAGAGATGGTGGAGGCCCTATCCCTGCAGATATTCAAGGCCAGGCTTGATGTGGATCTGAGCAATCTGATCTAGTGCAGGATGTCCCTACTAACTGAAGGTTGGTTGGACTAGATGGCCTTTAAAAGGTCCCTTACAACTCAATGCATTCTATGATTCTGTTCTATGATCAGTGCCTCAGATATCAGTGCCTTGTCTAGCCTGGTCTTGAACACCGCCAGAGAGGGTGGTCTGACAACAGTGTGATATCTTCACATCAAACATCATAATTGAGGTGGCTGGAGCAATGTTTTAAATGTGCTTGAGGTCTTTGGAAGGGGGTAGATTTAGACTTGACATAAGAAAGAAATTCTTTACAGTGAGGGTAGTGAAACACTGGAACAGGTTGCCCAGAGAGGTTGTGGACGCCTCCTCTCTGGAGGCCAGCCTGATCTAGTGGGAGGTGTCCCTGCCTATGGCAGTGGGGGTTGGAACTCAATGATCTTTAAGGTCCCTTCCAACCCAAACTATTCTATGATTCTGTGATTCTATGATTGTTTCTAGTCCTCCCATCCGATATCATATTAAAAAGTCCTTCCCCCGCCTTTCTGTGGGAGCCCCTAAGGTACTTATAAGTTACTATAAGGTCATGCCTAATTCCTTTCTGGTGTTCTGATGTGTATTCAGAGTTGGTAAGCTAAGCAGAAATGAAACTAGGGCTTTTCTGTCTTGCATAGTTTCAGCCCCTGAACTTTGCTAGCATTAAAAGCAGAATATGCATTTTTTTATACCAAACAACTAAGCAAGCATAATTTTCCTGATATCTTTTCCTCTCCTGCTCATAGCTTTGAATAGCATTTCAATGAACTTCCCATTGTTCAGTAACTAATAGAGTTCTTTTCTAATTTCTCCTTGCTGAATTTGTATCATGGAGCTGTTCGTGGGTTCTCCCTGGATCTCACCTTTCTAAAATCCAAGTGAAGATGAAAAAATAGTTTGTCACATCCCTTCATATCTGATCTTCGTCTACCATCCCTGTCTGTGATGTGATGAGTTGACCAGCCCCTAAAACCAAGAAAAAATAGCTTTCTTTATTTCTTCTTATTGCATAACCCCACAGTACAGCAAAGATTTTGGATTGCTGATTTTTCCAGTTAAAATTAAGGTTGAAAGTAGAAAACAACCAGTGAAGTTCTGTAAATGCATTTCTGAATTACTTTTACAAGAAAAACGCAAAAAATCTTTGTACTTACATATTACTGTTTTTTGGCAAAGCTTTGTAGTTTCCTGACCCTTCAGATTTTCTGAGTTTGGTCAGTGTTGTTCTGTGGTCTCAAAGTTATTTTCCCATTCTGCACAATTTGCATCTGGTCCCAATTTCCTGTCTTTCTGCATGGGCTGAGGAGTGATTTTCTCAAAGGAATTGTTGTTTCTCCTTTTCTTCCCTCTTCAGTGTATCCCAGTGGCTCCTTTCAGTAATGTCAACCATTCACTGGGTTACTCTTTGCTTGCTGCCACCCACAGTCCATACTACTGAAGTCCACTTAGTACACTGTTTGTTGTCATGGCATGTTTCCATTTGAATGCAGTGTCATCAGAGTAGTAGCTCCTCTGCTGCTAATGCTTCTTTAAGGATCATCAAAACTTGAGTTTATAAAGCATACAGTGGATAGAGAAAACATAAATTTACAGGGAAAATAAAAGCTTCCAGCTTGCTATGGGCATACACTATCTCTTATGTGAGTTCCTCAAAACCTTTTATTTCCTAATGTGTAGACTAAAATAAAATGTCTCAGTACTTACTCCTTTTATGAAGAGAAATCAGTGACCGGCCTTAGCAAAAATACATGATTGCTCTTTACTTACAGTGAAGTAGTGCTTAAGAGCATTTTCTTGGCTTGAAACTGTAGGAGACACACCTCTGTATTCACCTCTATTGTATTTTTCCTGTTGGGTCTTACATCTGTACTCAAAACAGGGTCCAGCAGGATTTTTCTATTCATGTAACTCACAGTCTTTATACCTTTTTTTTTGTGTGGAATGCTGTTTTCATTATGGAGACATATAGAATTCACAAGGAATGATAAAGGAATTGTGATTCTTCAGTTCATAGTGTGTCTATATGGAACTGTTCTGTAATCCTTATATTTCCACTTCCCTCTTCCCCCATCCAGGATGTAACTGCCTTTAGACGCTGCCATTATTTCATAGAGGAGTTGAATTTGATTTTACTGACGTTAACGAAACCAGACATTGCACTGCCACCTTCAGTGATGTTTTAGTACAAATAATGAATGACATACCAAGCCTAATACAAAATGTAAAAAGTTCATTTGCTCTTTCTCATGAATACATCTTACAGATAAATCCAAAACACTGACAATTTTACGTTGCACGCCTGTCCCATGAGAATGTTTCCTCAAGATATAAATGAGGTCAGAAACTCAAAGAGACTCAGAAGAATTAGACAACAAGGGTATCCACAATTATATCTTAATCTCTGTCCTTTGTGAGTTATCAGTGAGGAATTTTACTGTACTGTTGTGGAGTTCCTCTAAATGGAATATTTAGATAGTCCTTTGAAGGACCTTTAAGGCCTTTTGAGTGGACTGCTGTATTTCTAGAGTTTTGTCCTACCTCCTCAGATTCACAAAGAAATCCTTCACAAAAAAACCCTCCAAATTAACAGGCTGAATTACACTAAGAGGAACTTTAGTTTCCATGAGATAAACAACTTATTTTATCATAAATTTAATTACCCTCTTACTTGGGTTATTGTGTGTTAATATACATATAACCATCTTTTATACTTTTTAATATGTTGTGGTTAATTTAGTAGTGAGTATCGTAATGCTTTCATATTACAGGAATCCCAAGGTTACTTTTTACCATGCTTTATGTTTAAGTTTTCAGACCAAAACTGTATCTGTTAATAGGATTTTCATCACATTCCAACCTTTTTAGCAGCTTTTTGCTAACTGTGTATGCTTCCAGATTTTTTTATTTTTGGAGAAGATTAAAGCACTGGAAAACAGATCCTTTTTGCTTATATATGCAACGGTAAAGGCTTTGTTGCTGGCCCTGTTATGCACAAAGAGAATACTCCATTGTAAAATAAGTATTTTTTTTTTCCTTTAGACAGTCTGAAAATAATGATTCCTTATTTCCACATATACATATATTTTGCTGTTTCAAAGAATATAATCTGTCCATTCCTTTGAGTAGAATAGGATTCCTAAAGCAATTCAAATAGATGAAAATAGAAATAGGGTGTTCTTAAATAAAAAATATCTTTGTTTCTGTAAACTTACTTCTTTTGTTGAGATCATTGGAAACTGGTGAATACAGCCTGTGTGAGTTACACCATTTGAAGGATAATGTTCCTTCAATATTGTAAGCAATGAATGGAAATCAGTTCTACAATGTTTATTTAATGCAAAGAGAATTTAATGTTTTTCTTAATTGCTGCTTGGATTACAAAGTTCCAGAAGACTTAGTTGTAATTACCTGTGAATTTGTAACTTTATGGGAATCTCTTTAGGTCTCTGTAAGTAGTGGAGGAAGAACTGTCTAGGAGCACAGGTGTTACTGTGTCTTGCTGTGAACTGCTTGTTTAATATCAACAGTCTACCTAGTGGTTGGTTGACTAGAGCATTATTTAGTCAAATCTCTCTTAAGTATAGCTAGTTGGGAACTACTTTTTTTCTTTTTTTTTTAATTAGATTTCATTAAATATGCTAACTCCTCAAGGCCCCTTATTTTGGATGTAGACAAAGGACAGGATGTTCATTTGACTCTGATGTCCTCATCACCACAGACAGTTTAGTTCCCAAAGTTATTGATTATGCCAAGTTGAGTGTTCCCTTCATACTGTCTGGGATTTAATTTCTGAAGCAGTGTGGAAGATGAAGACTTCAGGGTGTTCTTTCTAGAACAAGAAAATAGGTTCCTCTTTACATCTATTTTTGAGATGAGTCCCATATTGCATAAGGAGTGTCACAAGCATGGAGCTGTATGGAAACTTAAAGGCAGTCTTAGATCAGGATTCTCCCTCTTGGTTGTCAAGCCATAGTTGTAACAGAAAAATCCTTGCTTACTTTAGAGCACTTGCTTGCTCAGAAGCTCTTTTCTATGAACTTTTTTTTTATTCCACCAGAAAATCTGAAGTAATCTGAAAATACGGTAGTCACTCTTCTGTCTGAGACACCCTTTCTATGGGGTTCTCATTAAGACTTCTCAGATAGCTCCTTACCATCTGAAATATATATACCCTGATACCCAGTGTACTGCCTGAAAGGAAGTCCATTGTTACTAAAGAAAAGCATTGCTCAAGGGAGTCTCTTTTGCTCTGATAGTCCTTGAAACCTGATGTAAGGCTTGGTAACAGAGTCACTGCAAAGCCATTTTATTTTCAGAATTTAAAACTTCTTTCACAGCTTTGAGTTTCTTGGGCTTCTGTAGAGCTTATTGGTGATGATATATAGAAGCTGTGCATCGCAACTCTTCTGCTGTCTGATGGTTCAGTACATCAGCTTTTGCTGCAAATCTCTCCTTGGCACTGATGACTTTTGCCCTTCAGAGGCAGTGTTGGGCAATCCTGCCAGTGCTTTCTGGCTCTGTTAACAATTGGTTTGTTCTGATTGTATTCTGGTTTAAACACTGTTGCTGTCCCTGTGTGAAAAAACTGGGTTTGTTTCTTACTGGTTTTCTTGGATCCAGCCATGCAAGTGAAGCAGATCAGAATTGTAGGCTCAATCCTTTATGTATCCCTTTTTATGTTTCCTATGACCTTGCAGTAATCAATTAACTGTTTAGAGATGTGGGATTTTACTTGTGTTACTCACTGTCTGGATCTAAGAACATCTTGGTACAGATTGCCATTTTACAGGTGATGTTAAATCCAGGAGAAAATACTAAATGAAGGTAATTATCAGAACAGAAGCTGTTCCATTGGAGCTGGAAGCAGAGTTCAAAGCACCTAATGCACTAGAGTGGATGGGACTGCTCTTTTAGTTCGCTCATGTTTAAGAGGATTGTCATTTAAAGCCATGAATCCACTGGTGAGGCATTTTAACAAGCCTGTCAGACTGACCCATCCCAGCATGTTTATCAGACCAGCTAATACATTTGGAAAATGAGAATTTTCAAGCACACCTGTCCTTACTCAGGCTTCAGTAGTACTCTGGAACAATTAATAAAGGGAAGAATAATTACAAACATTGAATTAAATAGAATCAGTACTATCATGAGGGTACTAAAGAGAGGTTATGACAAACTGACCTGTCATCTGCTGTCTGAGCTCTTAGTACTATTAGTACAGTACCCCAAGCCAAGTTTTAGGACTGTTACTCCTTAATGCTGCTCCTTTTAGAGCAATATGTATGCAAATGAAATAATGTGATTGCATTATCTGTCAATAGAGAGAGGTATTAAAACATTGCATGGGAATAACTGTAATTTCCTCCTTCATTTGATTCCTGTCAGAATGAAACCTATTAGGGTTTTGGGAAACCAGATATAGGGCAGATTAAATGAGATCGGCTGATGTTGTGATCTGAATGCTGCTGTTGTTTTGAATGGATCTATATGCAAAAGGCAAAGCTAGCAAGACTTTTTCATTCTCTTCCAAGACCATCTTGATAGCTGGAAAGCAAAGAATGCCGTTAGGCATTCTATTTTGTGTCCTCTGTAGGAACCTAATAGAGCTCAAAAGATCTTAGGACACCTCTGGAGCTCTTCTGTAAGATGTGCATTTGAGTTTCTTAGACTGCCTTTGTTTAAGTGTGGTGAATGTTATCTCAGTTGGTGGAATGAATTTCTGTCATTGATACTAATCATATGTAACTGACAGGATGAAGCATCCAGGTATCTTTTTACAAGGTTCCATAGCTGTAGGGCTTTGCATCCACTGCCTGCAAGCAAGGTTTATGGAAGTCTATTTTAAAAGCTGTTTAGGCCCTTAAAAAAAACATCTACCTTTTGTTTGTCATTCTGAGCAGTGCTTTCTCTGTATCTAAAATTGCCGCCTTATGAACTCTGTAATTCTCTGAAACTAGTTCAGCTGGAAACTTCAGAGATCATCTAGACCAATCATCTTTTTCAGATACTACCAGCTACAGCGACTTGCCCATGACTGGTTCCAGTTGTTTTTAATGTCTCCAAAGATGGAAACTCCACAACCTTATTGTGCAAGCATGTTCAGTGTTTGAGCAACCTCAGAGTAAAAATTTTTTTTCCCATCTTTCAGTCTGTGCCCCCTGCCTCTTGATCTGTCACTGAACACCTCTGAGGAGAGCCTCTATCATCTTTATTCCTCCCATAAGGAATTTAATGACATCCCTCCCAAACCTTCTCTTCTCCAGGCTGAACACAGATTCTGCTTATATACGAGATACTCCAGAACTTACATGAACTTTGAGGCTCTTTGCACCATGACTTTCTGTACTTCTTAACTTTCAAGTAGGGTAGTACATAGTCTTAATTACTTGCCTGTCCAGTACTTTTGTATGCATCTCTGAGCTTCAAACAGAACTGCTGTCCTTAATATCTGCTTTGGTCCTAAATAAAGTTAACTTTATTTAATAGCAACAAAAATGGCACTTTTTTTTTTCCATTTAACATTCTTTGTAAATGAGAAAAGGAAACAACATAAATGCACTCAGTTCTTGATTACTGATTCTCTCTTTATCTTGTGTTTTCCTTCACTGTTAAATTTTTTAAGTCATACTTGGAGTGACCTGCTCTCATAGACAGAGAAATCTGTTCTGGATAGTTTGTTTGGCATAAGATGGCTTAGTGATTATTGTCCCCATTGACTGATATGCAGAACTTTTAAATAAAGACACACCCTTTAGTACTAAACCTTATATACAAGTTTTGGTATCCACTAATTTTAGGAGAATTTGATTCCTTCTTAATTCTGAAAAAAAAACTCCAACAATTACATTGATATCGAAAAAGTTTGAATTTTCAAGATGAATGTATGACTGCTTTAGTTTTCCTTCCACTTAACTGATATTCTTCTGCTGTTGCAGTAGTCAGAAATTTCATGCTAACCCAGATGATCTAATGATCTATATCTTTTTTTCCATGCCGTGCTTCCTTCATCCATAGTGTTGTTCCTTGCTCCCATCTAGAATTCAGTGTACTTTTAAAGAACTGGTTAAATGAAGGATGACACTAATTTAGAACCTTCTGACCATCAGCTATTTCAGGAGCCAAGAATTCTGTGCAAAGAAGTCTGAGATGATCATGACCATGATCTGTGTGCGTGGTGGAAGTGAAAGCCCCATCAAGTTGTAGTTTCAAATTAATGCCAAAATATCCCTGAACACGGTCCAGTTTGGGTCTTGGAACAGTATGTCCAGCACACAATCAATACCACTAATGACAACAAAAATAAGAAGTCATTCAGTGCTGTAAATTTCAGAAAAATTTACTACTAATCAGGCTGAATAAGTGCCTCTGTCTAAATTTCTGTTACTTCATTGCCAGACTATTTGTTTTATGCTTTCAAGACTGCTTAGTATGAATAGCAACTGTTCGCTAAACCTATTAGATGTACTTTGTCTTTAGTTCTTTGAATTCAATATATTATCTCTGTGAGATAGAGAATAGCGAGAATAGAGAAACGAATTGTACTCAGAAGGAGGTTGAAAAGTTTTGGTTTGGTCTGTCTTGGTAACGGCGTGTGCACATATGCAGGATCTCAGATGTTCTGAAGCACACAGTGTGAAAGCTCGGCCTGGCTCCAAGGAGAGAGAATATTATCTTCTTTCTCTGGTAGCTTTTTCATTAGTCTGGAAAAAAGGCTGAGGGGGGATCATACCAATGCTTACAAATACTTCAAGGGCAGGTACCAGGAGGATGTTGCCCTCCTTTTTTGTAGCGATGCCCAATGGCAAGACAGGAGGTGATGGGCACAAACTTGACCATAGGAAGTTCCCTCTGAACTTCTGTATTTTGAGAGTCCCAGAGCACCGGAACAGTCTGCCTAGAGAGATGGTGGAATCTCCATCTCTGGAGGTGTTCAAATCCCTCTTCCATTGTTCTGTGATTAGGTGCAAGTTCATTTCCAGAAGGCTCTGAGTACTCCACTTTGAAAATGCTTGTTACACTCCACACCTTGACTTCTCTAGCCATCAATTTATTACCCTTTTATAATATTTTTCTCTTACTTGGAGATTCAGACACTTAAACTGTATGTCTGTTAATCAGTAGTTCTCAATTGGGAATGTTTGGAGCGTGTTGCCTGTAGCTTGGGGTTTTAATCAAAGCTGCCTTCTTTCCTTGTTGAGCTGGAGTCCTAAGAGCATTGCAGAGGTGCATGTTGCTGTGTTCTGCTGCACTCTAACACTAGTCCCAGACAAACTTGTTTCTCCCTACATCCTCCTGGAAAGAGATTAAGCCTTGAAGCAGTAGTTTATTCTGTGTTGCTGGGAGTCTTTTTACCTGCCGTGTGATCCAGCCAGATTTGTGCTTGCCCTTGGGTAGGCAGGCTGGAGGCAGAGGGATTATTGGAGAGGATTGTTGGCAGAAGGATATGAGACCAGCAGCCTGAGTCTGTCCCTTTCAGTGTGCCAATTTTACATAATTTGACTCTGAAAGTGGATGATTTTTTCTCTAGAGATTTACAAACTTTTATTCTTTCTGGTTTTAAAACACCTATGATCTCTACCATCTTTGAAGCAGGCCTGCATTCCAGATCTTGCAGTATTGTTGCAGTTTATATAGCTGTGCCAGAGTTAGTTTTTGTACAGTTCATTTGCATACTGGGAATTTAAGTATAAACTCACAAGGGATTAAGAAGGAGTTATTCAGTCTTGTGAAAAAGGAGACTTCATTCAGCTGCTACAGGATTGTCCCCAGTGTCCCATAGCTCTGCCTCCACTGGTTTACAGGAGGTCTTGCTCTTGAACTTAGTAATGCCAATGCCAACAATGTTACTATTCTTTGTCACCTAAGCCAGCAAATGTAATTTTTTTGCAGCAAAAGCCAGTCACTTCTGAGTTTCTTTAGAAGAGCTTTTCTTGGCATGGCTACATTTGTTGCTAGTTACATAGCTACATATTATTAGGTGATTGTATCTGTACTAATAAAACCTGGCTGTTGTTTGCTATAAATGAAATTACAAAAAAACCCCAAAACCCTTAAATAGATCATTTTGTTCTTCAGGTTGAACTGCCACCTCCTGATCTTGGTCCAAGCTCTGCACTAAATCAGACGCTGAACTTGCTACGGGAGGTTCTGGCATCTCACGACTCGTCTGTTGTTCCACTGGATGCCCGCCAAGCTGATTTTGTGCAGGTATGAGAATGTTTGACAGCTCTTAAGAGGAGGGGAGAAAAAAGAGGGAGAGTACATGTAAGTTAGTCTGAGTGCACAAAAGATGGGTGAAACATTAATCTTTTTTGTCTGGTTCCATTTTGGAGCTTTCTTGCAAACTCGAGTTTGTAATGTGAGCAAGAGGGTGACTACCAAAGTGGATAATGACAGTACAGTATGGAGTGCTACTCTTAACACTGCTTCTGAATTTTGTTATCCAATTACTACTCCATTAAGTAAATACATCCTCAAGATTGCACAATTACCAATTATCTAATCTGGGTTACTCTTCCTCCTGCTACGTTAGAATCTGTTCTTCTCAGGTTTTTATACGTTTCCCATCACTATGGTAGCTGATCACCTGCTGACAAATCCAGTGGAAAACTGCTTTCACAGTTGGAAACCCTCATTTCTCTTTATTCTACTCAGGGGAATAAATACATGATAGAGACAGAATGAACTTAGGAGCCTCTTGTGACATGATTTTCTCCCTCCCATCTCTCGTTTTTTTGGATTTTCTCTTTTAGGTTCTGTCTTGTGTGTTAGATCCATTGTTACAGATGTGTACTATGTCTGCTAGTAATTTGGGCACAGCGGATATGGCAACCTTCATGGTAAATTCACTTTATATGATGAAGACTACTTTGGCTCTCTTTGAGTTCACTGACAAACGTCTAGAAATGTTACAGTTTCAGGTAAGCCTTTAACAGCCTCAAAAGAAACTGAACTTCCTACTGATTTTTGCAGACTAGAATTGTGATGTGAATGTATTTATATTCTATAGTGTTGGCTTTGGGTCAATTCTAAATCAGGCAAATGGAATAAAAGAGCCTCTTATCAGAGACCAGAAGTTAATAGCAGTTATGAGAGCTTTATGGTACACAACATCTCATATTAAGCAGTCAAAAAAATTATTAGAAATTTGGTTTAGTTGTAGATAAATGCATATCAGTAAGCATTTTCATTATCTTAATTCTTCTAGTATTTATCTCCAAATTGTTTGAGAAGCAGCAAATGGAAGCTGAAAGCTCAAACAGTCAAATGGCAGACTATATTCCATCACATAGTTAATCTAGTTTATACTACAGTACAGTATACCCGAAACCTTCAGTCTTTCCTTCTACCTTTCTTATGTAATTTGTCTTGTTCGCCCAGCATGCCAGGGTAGTAGTTCCTATGTGATACCATTTTGAAATGAAAGTGTAATTCATAAACCAATGACTTGGTAAAACATATGGACTGCCTGTCTATAGTTTTGCTGCACAAACAGCTCTGCACTTTATCTCAGGAGAGATTTTGGAGCTGGGGGGCTTGGAAAAAAGTCACAACTTCTTATTTGAAGATGCCAGTAAGGATTTGCTGTAAGCCATTTTTTTGCTTTCTACTCCTAATTAGAATTTCTAGCACTTTTTAGCTCTGAAACAAACAAACTGACAACCCTGGCAAATTATCTGGGGCATTTCTTATTTCCATTATCGGAGGGTTTTTTCATAGTAACTGCTGCAATTGATTTATTCTTCAAATAAGCAGTAGAACTGAAGGTTATGCATTTAATACCATTTACTATTTCAAAATGTCTTATAAATACAGGAATAGACTGAAAAAATATCTTTGAGATTATACATAAGTAGGTTATTAAAGTGGAGTTAGACCAGCATATTTAATAAGAGAAACATTTTTCATAGAAAAAAAGAACTCTCTGAGGCAGTTAAAATCTCCAAATTGAAATATTAAGATTTCTCTCCTGATTTAAAAAGAGAAGTGCATTTTTTCTAAACAATTACAGGAAACCAAAAGGCAAACTCTTGAAATATCAGACATGGAAATCTTACATTTTACTAGTATGGATATATATTTTAAACTTTTGCTTTTCTTTAGGATTAGAAGAAAAATCAATGAAGTCTGAGGTAGTTATCTGTGAAAATTAAATAAAAATGTGTATATACCTAAATCTCTTTCCAAGACTAGTCAAATTAAAACATTGTAGCTTCTGCTATGAGTGGAATTATTGGTTAGGTTTCTCTGCAAAGTGAAGATTATGATAAGAATGTAAAGTACATTTACAAGTTTTTTCATATGAAGGTAATTAAAACTGTTAGCTGTAAAGGTATTGTCTATTGTTTATTCAGTTAACATTTTTCAATTTTTTTTGTTTTATAAGTATTAAATTTAAAGTCATTACTGTTTATAATAACATTTTAGTTTTATTTTTATTTTCCTTTTGAGACTGGATCTCTCTTTTACATTATAAAAATGCCATGCTATTGTTAGTATTTTCAATAAGAGTTGGTGAATTTTTATCCCATATTTTATTTTGCTATAGTTCTTTGAAAATGAGATGGCAATGTTTAAGATTAAAGCTTTGGTATTCATGGTTTTTGGTGCTCTTTAATTTACAAATACAAAAAAGTAATTTTAAGAATTATCTGTATTTTTATTGTGACATGCAAGACATAAATGGATAAAACAATTGGACTGTATGTATTTGTGTGTTTTCCTTGTTTGTTGATCATTCTATTACTTGTGTTTCTAGAGCTTTTAAACGCTGAGCTTTTTCTATTTAATATTATTATGCATATCTTGTAAACAGCTTATACTTAAAATTTCAGATTGAAGCTCATTTAGATACACTCATAAATGAACAAGCTTCCTACGTGTTAACAAGAGCTGGTCTGAGTTACATATATAATGGTCTGCAGCAACACAAACCAGAACAGGTAAGCTTATACAATGGGCATGTTGAGAAAATACTGTGTTGTTGCCAACTAGGATAATTTTGCCACAAATATTTCTACAAATTAGTTTTGCTCTGGAAGCAAGTTTTCAGTAGTATCTGTTGATTTTTCACATGTGTCTGGGACTATTACATAAATTTGAAACTACATACAGGTTTTCCCTACACTGTATGTTCACCACATCTTGCAGGTTTGATACATAATCACTTAGATTGGAAGGGTCTTTTCAGATCATCCTGTCCCAGCTATCAGCCTAACTCTGACAAAAAACATCATTAAACCGTATCTCTGAGCACTAAGTCTCTACCTGTTTTTTATATGCATTCAGGGATGGTACCTTAACCACCTCCCTGGACAACCTGTTCCAGTGCTTAATAAACCCTTTCAGTGTAAAATTTTCTCCAGATGTTCAGTCTAGTCCTCCTGTGGTACAGCTTGAGGCCCTTTCTTCTTGTCTGTCACCTGTTACATGGGAGATGAGATCACTCCCACCTTTATACAGCCTCCTTTCAGGTGGTTGTAGAAAGCAATGAGGTCTCTCTTCAGCCTCCTTTTCTCCAGTCTAAACAATCCCAGCTCCTTCAACTGCTTCTCAAAAGACGACTTCTGTAGCTTTTTCACTAACGTGGTTGGCCTTCTCTGGACCTGCTGCAGTGCCTCAGTAGCTTTTTATATACAGGAGAGTCTTTCTGTGCAGCTTAGCTGTGTACCATCAGCGAGATTCTAAGAGTGAAAACTTCAGATTTCTTAGAATGAGCTCAAAACTGAAATTCACACCTCACACTCTCTCCTTTCTTGTGGACAACAGCTGTATGATAGATGTTAATGCAGCCTCTCTTCCCTTCAGCTGTGACCATGTGACAGTGTTTTCTGGAGAAAGCTTTATGTTGTTTCTTCAGCCATTAACTATGCATAAACTGACAAAGCTCAACAGATTTTTATGTATGAGGATTAATAAGTAAATGTATAAATAATCTGATTAATAATAGCTGGGTTTCCTGTTGAATGGGATACAGGCTCATAAACATCAATTTCAAATCAAGTAGGGCAGACTGTTTAATGGCATGTAGCAATTTTCATTTATATCTGTCCAGCTGCAGAGCTGGCATCATCACAGGATTTGCATGGAGGTTAAGCATTGCCATGCTATACTACCACACAAGACTTACTGGGAAGCAGGCTTGAATTCTGCACTGTCTCAGAACAAATGAATAAAGGGAATAATATATTTTTATATAGTATATTCCCTCTGTAATTGTGGAATGCCAAGGGGATGCGACCAGTTTTTGAGGACTCGTGGAAGGTTTTTTTTGGGTGGGTTGTCATTTAATGGTGAAGAAGGAAGAAAAGAACTTTAGGGGACACATTAAGAAATCAGTATGTTGAGGTTTTGATTTAAGAGTGCTGTAGAATACAACTTAATTGTTAAAGAATTTCTGTATTGATATGGTGATTCATTTTCCAAACAGTTAAGAACCTTTAGCAGGTCCAAATAATACTTTAGTGTTAAATGGGTTGTAGAACTTGTTATTTATCTTTTTCCATATGTTAGTGTGACATTTGTTGTTTTTCCCTTCCCTTTGACTACTGAATCTCAGGGTCCTCTTTCAAATTTGCCAAGTATGGACTCTGTGTCTCTGAAGGTTGCAATGGTAAGCATTTTACTATTTCATGTTATGGTAGTGGTGCTGTGGCATGGGAAAGAATAATTATGTGAAGTAGTAGATATTCATCTAACCAGTCATACTCTTTTAAGAATAGCTTAATTACATGTCTGGGAATACTCTCTTCACTTGTAGTAATTTGACCACTTCAAGTACTCAATGTATAAATTATTTTTGAACAGGTAGTAGTAAAATATTAGTTTCTAATCCTTGAGAAACAGTACTTTTCATACAAGAATACTCTCCTGTGAATCATCTTAAATTGCTTTAAGCTAATACTTAGCTCTAATTAGTTTTAATCACTGAAGTTTCTTTTTTGCCTGTATGCTTTGAAATATAGGTTCGGCTGTCACTTAAAATTTTAGTCCTAGGGCTTTGATTTTATGCGAATAGTTCATCTAAACTCAGATGTTAGATTCTGGCCATATGTTACAGTTATAGTTTTTTTAAGTTAAAAGATGTAATATATTTTAAAAGAAATTACCAACTTATCTGTTTTCTTAGAGTGTATGTGAAAGCTATTTTTCTTGGAGAAAGCAGTATCACAGTTCAATGGGCAATGCTATATGATCTGTCACTCTTCTTCCTCAGCCAAGTTTGTTTTTCTGAAAACGTTACTACAGATTAAGTCCCACTCATCCCTCAGTATATTTTCAGACCCACAGAAAAAGGTCTTGTTAAAATAAAAGTTTTTTAGTTTTTTTTTTTAAATTGTATTGTGAAATTTAAATTGTTAAATCTTTCCTAATTGTGATAGTGTAGCTTGTTTTCCTCTGTACCCAGTGATTCTGGATGAACAGAGCTCTGGCATAGAGCACTCACTGGTTTGTTACTCAAATCGGCATGCTTATAGATAATTATTATTTTTGTATTTATGATGAGTGAGGAATTCAATGACTGCAACCTTGGGACCATCTCTTTAAAATTCACATATGTAACTGTTATCTATAGTGATACACAGTCATTTAATTTGAATAATTAAGAGAAGAATCCTACTGGTTTATTTTTGTTAGTATCTGCTTACTTGAGCACATTTTAACAAGGATGGATCCCAGCATGCTTAGATCAAATCCACATAAATCTGTAAGCCTAATCTGTTGGCTTTCTTGGATTTAAAACATCTGGAGGGAGTATTTACAGATAGATTCACTGCTCTCCAACTTTATCTGAAAGTTTTCCAGGTTTCAGCCTTTTAAAATTGTACATATGCGCTTGCAAATGCTGTTCTAGTGAAGTCCGTACCTTTCTCTCAGCTAAAGGTCCCTTTGCTTTCCTGACTCTTTGTGTTTTCCTCTCTGAACTTCTAGAAGCAAAGCAACATGGGTTTTTTTCTGTATTATGTGGGGAAGGTGAAGTAGGCATAGAAGCAGTTCAAGGAATGTGAGTTAGGTCTTTTCTGCTTGTTTTTCCCAACTTAAGTGCTTGTTAGATGATTAGGCCCTGACTCCTTGCCAAAAAGCAAAAAGAAACATGTAGAAAGAAACATGCAACAAGAAACATGCAGCGTGTCTCAGACTAGGTTTCTATCTGTAGGCTGCTGTATTCCCTTTGCACTGACTCAGATAGGTCTCATCTTTGGAGGTGCATGCACTAGCTGCATAGGAGACTTAGGCGGATAATTGTGGAAGCTGGGTTCTCATTATTTGCCCCTGCATTGGTACTCCTCATTGTCAGAAACTTGAAATTTTGGTGACATTTGTTTTGGATTTGTGCATTATGTTAGGCTCTATTCTAAATATGCGAAAAGAGAAAATTTTGTCAATAATTAAGGGGCCATTTTAATGTAATGACTTCTCAGAGAGCTGAGTTTTTGCCTATCTTTGTATGTCATCAAGTTCTTAATATGTTGATCACATACTCTCTTTTCTTCCCTCCAACCCCTAGGCTCAGTTTGATCGCTATCTGTCTGCTCCAGATAGTCTGGTAATGTCCCAGCTGAATTTCCTTCTCAGTGCCACTGTGAAGTAAGTACCTTACCTTTGAATTTCTGTTATGCCCGCATAATGATCAGAAAGATGAATTTGATTAGAATTCTAGTTACCAGCCATGATCATATTAACATTGTCCTTCAGGTTACAGTTTGGATCTGCTCTGACTCATCTTTTTGAGCAAGCAGTGAGGAATAAGTAACTGTGTAATTTTCTGAAGTAGCTAATTGTCATGTAAGAAACATCATCAAAATGAACTGTGTTCATCCATTTTGGACATGTTCCGCTGTGTTGGCAGTTTTTTGTTAACTCAGTTGTACACCTTTTTAGAACTACTTTGTAAGCATTCCAAAGGCAGATGAAATATGTGATTCTCCGCTCTCTTTTATCTCCACTGCTCCATCAGGTCTAGTATTTTCAACTTTGTCTTCTGCTGTAGAACTATTGGCATTCTGTCTCTTTGAATATTATGCTGAGATTACTTTTCACCTGACATGGGGATTTTAGTGATTTCTTCTTTGAAGGATAGAATAGAGAGTTTCATTATTTATCTCATCTCTTGTTTTTTGAATGTTAGCCCTAAGGTCTGAGAAGGTGAATTTCCTACCAATTAAATGTGAACCCTATGAAGACATTTTACAGTGCTTAAACTCAGAGAATTAGATGCTGCATTGATCAAAAGTTAGGTTTGGCAATGTTTGGTGTCAATTTTGAAGATATCTACCTTGAAATCATGTTATGGTGATCCACTGTCCCAATGGTTGAGCTGGAAACCGAGAGTTCTTTGGCTCTTAAAGTCCAACCACATGGTTTTGGTAAGAGACCAGTGTATTCTACTGTCACTGTCAATACCATTTAAGCAATGTAATTTGCAACTATGAAGAACATTCCTTCTGGCACTTGCAGAACATGCTCTTGTCTTTCAAATTCCTTTGCTCATTTAAAAAGTTGCAGCTATTTATTTGTGTGGCTGTCAGCCTTGAAAAGGTCTTTTCATTCTTGCTGGATCACAGAAAGTAAATGCTGGAATTGCTATTTTTAGAAAGTGTTGCCATTTGTGTTAGTGATAAAATGTATCATGTTGTTATGGCAACTGAAATGCTAATCTACTGATTAATGACACTGACATTATATGATGGAAAGATTCATTTGGTGCTATTGAGTACTCTGGAATATTTCAGTGAAGTTTTTTGAAAAATGTAATAGTAGTTGTTTTATACAAATTCTGTGTGCACATCTTTCTTAAAAGGTTGTCATACTACAGTAGCTTGGTGATCGCAGTGTGTGGTCAAAGACAGTTGCTCTGCCTGAATGATTTGAATATATTTCCTTTATCATAGTGTTTCTGGATTTGGTAATAACCTAGAAATATTGGCCGTTGAGCCTGTACATTGAAAACCTGGATGCAGTGCATGAGAAAAAAAATCCAGGTTTTATCTCTTAATTTTTTCTTGTAGCTTCTGTTTCTTGGTATTTCCTGAAAAGACAAAAGTTCTACTTACTTGATCTTTGAGATTTCTTGTCAATTCCTAGTTCAGCTCCAATCTTAGTGGCTGCAGTTTTGGTGTCTTTGTTCCTTTGCTGTGGAGCAAGGCTGAGTCTGGATTCCTGGTTACCTTGGTTTCCTCTGCTTCTCCTGATGTTTCACGTGCATGAGTTTGGCTGCAGCATAGTTGGAAATCCTGTTTCTGATAGATCAAAAATGATCTGCAGCTCTAAACACATCACCATGGTGATTTGAGTAAATTAATTAAATGGGCAACATAAAATAAAAATACTCATTTTTCTTTTTAAAATGTAACGCTTTCTGGTTAAATTTAGCATCCAGCCTATGTGCATTGTTACTTATTTAGATCCAGAAAAATAATAGGACGCAGACCATGGCATTGTAGTAAGTTTTCGATCTCTGACCATTACCACTTTCAGTTCTTCCTTTTCAGCTGATTGTGGAATTGCTTCCTGTCAAGATAAAGTGAATAAATTTTCTGATAGATGAGGGAAAAGAAAAAATTTCATATTTGCTAAGGACAGGGATAAGCCACGGGAGGCAAGAGTCAGATCACTAAGATCATCAGGCTTTTAAAAGATGTAGGGGAGTGCAGGTAAAAAACTAATACATGTGGATTAAGTCTGCAATTTTTTTCAAGACTACAGAAATAAAGAAGCTAATTTCTTGGTTATTGATATTGTGTGTACAATATAAAAAGATGAGGTCACCTTCTTTTAAAAAAGAAATCTTAAAGCTATTTTCTCAGTTGAGGTTTTCACAATTTTAATGTAACTGGCAGTGATTTTTAATTTGTGTTTTTAATTGCTGTCTTTAATTCGTTGTATGTAGTACAGTTATATTCCCCATGATTTGCCAATTATGCTTTTGTTTTGTTTCTTAGAGAGCAGATCATAAAACAGTCCACAGAACTGGTCTGCAGAGCTTACAGTGAGTTATATGCAGCTGTGATGGATCCTTCAAATCAATATAAGGATCCAGAAAACCTACTACACAGATCTCCTCATCAGGTTCAGGCACTCCTTTCATAGTCTTACTTCTCCCATATGTTTCAGAATTCATAATTCTGTGTTGTTTGAGTATTTGCATTGAGTTATTGTTCTGTTCTGAATTGTGATGTGTAACTGTGTAGTTAAAATATATAGGAATGTGTTCTTGTTTAATCTGTTTGGCAGAAGTCTGATGTTTCATTTGTCTTTGAATACCTTCTATAGGCCAGCAAATAAATTTAGATTAAAAATATTTTAATGTATTCCTCTAATGGAAATGGATCTTCACAATATGCAGTTTCTTTGAAATAGGAGAAAAAAGCTTTTTTTCTTGCTGTACATAATTCTTTCAACAAGGTGTTACACCAGTGTCTCTTACAACCTCACCAGTGTTTTTACTTGTTCTTTCTTTTGTTCTTTCACTTTTTCTCAGCCTGTCATCAGTAAATGCTGATAACTCTAGTTTTCATACAACTGATATACTTTGAATGTCTTGTACAGCACATCACTTGTACAGCTCATAAATCAGACTGTTTCATGCTATTTTTCAAATACTATTGATGAAATCTTTGATGCAAAATTGATGTGCTTTTTTGGAATCCATGGTAGTTGTTACTAGTCCTGGTATGTTCTCTAAGAAAAACAAAATACTTCAGCTGCATGAATGTACATAACCTGGAACTTAATGCTTACAGTCATTTGTGTAATTTTATTTTACTTGGAGGAGTTTATTTCAGTGCAATCTTTCTTTAGGAATACTTTTATGATTTGAAACTTACAGTTTTTTATTTAGTTTTTAAAGTACAGAAAAAGAACATCTGATCTAGTACTAGCATTTATTCTGTTATTAATCCTCCAAGAGATTTTTGTGGTTTATGTGTCTGCAGTGGTTCTCCTAAAAAATACTAGTTCGCCAATGGCTGCCACAGGTTTTCCTGGGAATTCTGTGGGAGAGTCAGGGTGTGTAGTTGTTCTAGGATCCTGTGTAGAAGGCCATTGAGAAAAGATTTAATTTCTCTCTTCTTTCGTTGCAAACCTGAACGTGCTCTCTGTAAGAACCATAATTATTTAGGGATTTAATGATTTAGGAGACCTTTGCTTCAAGTAAAAGAGAAAAATAGTTAAGTAGGATGCTTGTTCTCTGTTGGGTCATAGGATCATTTTCTGCACATTCTTAATTTGGGAAAGTCTTGATACGGAGAAACCTTCAGGAAACAAAAAGCTGGTAAAAGGAATTTGGGATCTTTTGGGGTTAGGTTTTTATTTCAAAGGATCATTTAAGCTGTTTGACTTGAAACATTCTTTTTCTCTATGTTGTCACATGAGTGCCTCGGCATTACTATAGTTGCGTGAATTTATACTCATATTAGATGTGGCTTATTTATGAAGGGGGAGATGAGCAGTCATTCATATTGAATAAGTTACATATTTTATTTTTTCAGCAATAATATTCCCCATGTAAAATATATATATCTAGTGGCAGATATGTCTGCATATTAGTGCATGCTTTCAAGGGCAAGAAATAGAGAAGAGCAGCCACAAAACATTATAGACTCAGAGAACTCATTGCTCAGTGCAGTCACAAATCGGCTTCCTTGAGCAATAGCTCCTTTTTCAAATGGGCATAATTTGTTGGTGCAATAGAAAAAGACTTGAAAATTCTAAGTGTCCCTGGGGTTCTTGGATCAGATGTAAATTCTTCTGTGAGTATGGATGTTAGATTTATTGTGTTTAAAAACTCCAGACCTGTAAGAAGAATTTTAGAAGCTTAGAAAAGCTGTAATGGAAAATTATGCTTTTTTTCTTGGGTAAAACACTTCAAATTACTCAGATTTTGCATTATCATATGCATTCAGAAGGCTGTTCATTGTTGTCCAATAATGTTACTATTGCTTAATATGCTTATAATATCTAATATTTGAAAATCGCATCAGTTGTGAAAGATTATAAATTAGCCTGTTATTAGATTAATATGAGAGAAATTGCACTCAACCGCAGTCTCCAATAATGTCAGTAGTTTGCATGAGGATTAGTAAGATTATCTGGGTCCTATCTTTGAGTCTGTGTAGAGTATTATTCCTGATTTTATCTTCTCTTAATAAAAGTGCAAATATATGAAAGTTGTAACTTATAAAAATTAAAGTTAATCACTAATTTTAATCTCAGCAATTAAACTAAATGACAGAGGGTCACAAATGAGAAAGAATATGAATAAAAGCATTTGATTTACTGACTTCTGCATTCCATGTTGTTTTTTTCCTCTTTCTTGCCTTCCTAAGAGGAGGAGGGAAAGGGCAAGTAAATTTTTGACCTGCCTTTTCTGGCTTGAAATTTCTAAACCACTGATTTTATAAATGCCCAGAATTTCCAGTCCAGCAACCCTGAAGCTGGATCTTCTTCATTTCCCTGTTTGAAGAGTGACCCAGAAATGTTGCAGTGAATGGAATCATTCTAGGGATTGGTTCCAGGTTTGTATTCAGGCCAGTTACTGTGAGTCTGACTTGAGCATCACGGTGCATGAGGAAGTCCTCACCTGGCTGGGATGGTCCATAAATACATAGAGGTTCCATAGAGGGGCATGCCTTCAAAGGGTGATTCCATTACTCTGTGCTGGAAAACCAGGTAAGAGGTGTTTGAATTTTTCCTGTCTCAGTATTTGACTCTCTTGACAACTCAGTTCTGGGAAGAGATGGGTAAAAGGTCTCATTTGACATCACTGTCTGATGCAAAGGGCACTTTTGTGCTAAGTGGAAGAGTCGGGTTCTAAGCCAAAGGAGTTTGGAATCGACATCTCCTGCCTTCCTGAAGAGCACCCAGACCCTTAGCTGTTGAGAAGTATGAGATTAAGCATCTCTGTTTCTTTTCTCCTGAATTTAGCAGCTGTGCATAAGTAAATGCAAAATATGAAAGGATTAAGACAGAAAAAGTGAGGAGGAGTGTGGCCCTGTGAGTGCTCTCCTGAGGACTCCAATGGTCTAGCTCTTCCTGCAGTAGTTAGGTATGAGTCTTATCTTTGACTTCTGATACACAAGTCCCTAAAAGAATTGGGATCCCAAGGCATTAACCCCCCTAGCATTTCCAGCAAACAGGAAGCTATGAAGTTGTGTTTGTGTTGGACCCAAGGTGGTCTATCTGCACCAGAGACAGTGCCTCAATGTTCAATCCAATGTACCATTTCTGTCTTCTCTCTTTATAAATATGGAGACTGCTATGGCAGTACAAAAGTTGTTCTGACTGTAGCAAGCACCCAGCAGCCCAGTCACAGGGAATTCTTTTTTTGTTTTCTATTCTAGGAAGAGAGAATCTTAAGAAGGTTTGGAAAGGTGATAATACATGTGTTTTGCAGCATTTCAGAGTGTTCTTCCTTATTCTGTGAGATTTATGACTCTGGCCTTGTCTGTTGTTAGACTCGGCTGTAATTATTTTTATTAAAGTTTCTGAAATATGTGTTGGAGGAAAATACTTACAGAACTGCTAAACTTTTCCATTCATTTAAAAAACTCCAGTTGTTCTTTGATCCCTTGGCTTGCCTTGCTGAGTCACTTTGCAGGCAGCCCAAGGGGTGGGAAGCTTGTAAAATTCTGAAAATTAAACAAAGGGGTTAGACTTACTTGTATGAGAAAAACACACCCTCCAGAAGCAACACAGACACGGGTGTGGGTTTGTTTGAAATCTCCTGTCACCTGCCTCTGAGGGGAAAATGCGTGAAAGCCACCATTTGCATGTGAGGAGGGCACCAATCCAGAACAGCCATGTCAGGGTTAGGTGATATAAATTTGTGTGAAGTTGATGCTATGTTTGAAAAGTTTGAAGATCTTTCGTAGTGGAGATTAGAAGGAACTGGCACTGGAAGTAAAAGGTATGTCATATACTGAACTCCCTCACATACTGCACTTCATTGTTAAAGGTTTCCAGAAGTTCTGTATTTTCCCCACTGCTCTTAAGCACTTTACAGACTAAACTTTAAGAAAGTCCTGCAACAATTCTAACCCTTGGATAACACGGAGTAAAATGAGATGCTTTGAGTCACCCAGTGACGTACAAAGCAGTGGTTGAACTCGGAGACAATTCATTTCTGGAAAGAATTTCAAAACTCGGGAAACAAATATAACTTGGATATTTGTCCTGAAGAGCAGGAGAAGCAATGCACATGGCAGGGAAGTCTCTATAGCTGCCCACTGCATGGTAGGAAACCACCTTCAGTTTTTCAGAGTCAAGCTACTTCTTCAAAAGTGTTTTAAAGGCTATTTAATCATAGAATTGCCTTAGTTAGAAGGGACCTTTCACATCATCTAGTCAAATCATCACTGTAACTCTGACCAAAAAGCATCGCTAAGTCTTCCTGTCTCTCAGATACCTCCAGGGATGGTGCCTCAACCACTTCCCTGAGCAGCCTGTTCCAATGCTTATCAACCCTTTCAGTGTAAAAATGTTTCCAAATCACCAGGAAGGGAGTTTACACCCAGGAAGGGAGTAAACTCTTTGAAAGGGCTGACAATAGCAGGACTAGGGGAAATGGATCCAAGTTAAAGGAGGGAAGATTTAGGTTGGATGTTAGGGGGAAGTTCTTTACTAGGAGAGTGGTTAGATCCTGGAACAGGCTGCCGAGGGAGGTTGTGGATGCCCCGTCCTTGGAGGTGTTCAAGGCCAGGTTGGACGGGGCCCTGGGCAACCTGATCTAGTAAATGTGTTTGTTTGGTGGCCCTGCTAGACAGGGGGGTTGGGGTTACATGATCCTTGAGGTCCCTTCCAACCTGGGTCATTCTGTGGTTCTGTGAATATCCAGACTAAGCCATGAGCTGGTGTGACTTGAGGTCATTTATTTGGGTCTGTTACCTGGGAGAAGAGACTGACACCCAACACTCTACACCCTCCTTTCAGGTACTCATAGAGAGTGATAAGATCTTCCCTCTACTGTAAAAGTGATCATGTGTTGTGCTAGACTGGGCATTTGCTTTCCTGTTAGGTTGCTGGGCTGGCACTCAAGCTACTTCAGTAGAGATGATTGCAAGATGCCCAAAAGGCAGCATGATGCAAGGGTCATCTTCCAGTTCCTCAAGTATCTGCATCCTCAAGTACAGCCACATTGTACAGGGGTAGTGGACGGAGAAATAAAGCAAGCCCAAGACATTGCTTCTGTCTTGATTCTTGTCCAAGGATGGGCCTTAAGCCCCTGAAAGATGATGATGGATGTGAATCTTGGGTAATCTGCAGAATCTTCTAGTGCAAAGTCTGTTCTCCCAAGTAACAGGCTCAAGTAAATGGCCTCAAGCCATGGCTTAGGCTGGATATTAGGAAAGACAAGGTGCACCTGAAAATGCATGCTTATCCCTTGTGTTATGTATACGTAAGATACATACATGAACATACTATGGCCTAAATCAGGGTATGCCCCTTCTCGGGACCAGTAGTCACATATAAGAGGATGAACCACAAGGGCTTGAAATACTGGAGCAGGTTGCCCAGAGAGGTTGTGGATGCCCCCTCTCTGGAGGTGTTTAAGGCCAGGCTGGACAAGGCACTGAGCAACCTGATCTAGTGGGATGTGTCCTTGCTTAGGGGAGGGGGGTTGGTACTAGATATCTTTGATGTCCCTTCCAACCCAAACTTATGATTCTTTTAAAAAATGTTTATTTGGACTACCTTGCTTTAGCAGTAAGGAAATCTTAATCAACCAAGGTAGGGCTGAAAGATGTTTGGTAGAGTACTGCAGAGCAGCTGACAGAAAAAAGGAAAAGATGGTCCAGTGTTTCATATTCAGACAATGAAGCTTTCATTTGCAGCAGAGTTCACAGATGTGGCATTGTCAAATTGCAGGAAAAAGCCTGGCAGACTGTATCACTGACTATATTTAGGAAGAAAAAAAAAATTCAGAACACCCTATTTATAGAAGCCACTCAAATAAGCACGGAGTTCTTATCAGCCAAAGATAACATTAGTCGTGATTTATCAAAGTAATCTTTATTTTATGGAAAATGGATAATAGGGCATAATTTAATCCTTTGTGAATGTAATGTATATTTCAAAGGGTTCTTCTTTGTCAATAAAACCATTTGTTGTACTTGTTAAACTAATTAGTCATGTTGCTGTTGCTTAGGACAGGATAAAAGATGCCCATTAATGAAAATGAGGAGGAGAAGTTGGATTCAAAAGTTTGTGAAATATTTTGTGCTCCTTGCGAGCCAGTTTTCTGATCAAAACAGGTTTCACCTCTGTCACTGAGTTTGTGTAAATGGTGCGTTTTTGTTTTCCTCAGTTCCAAAACAGATTACCCCAAAAATGCAGCTCATCCCTTGGCAGTTCAGCTGCTACTGGCATTGGGGGCTCCTCCAATGTCCCTTCCCAGGGTACTGATGCTGGACAGAGCCAGGTTTCCTTCTGGCCCCACAGCCGAGAGGCGCCAGGGAGGGTGACAGGGATGGTGACATTCCTGGCTGCTTCTCCTTGCCCTTTGCATTTTTTCCAACATCGGCAACCACATTCCAGGAGTCATGGAGAAAGCAAAAAAGGGAAGAAAACAGAGTTTCCTGGGGCGAATCCTGCGTGCCGTGTCCCTGTCTGGCCATGGGGTGAGGGCAGGTTTCACTGGGGCAAAGCACAGTGCTGAAGCTCTGCCTGGTCTTGGCTCTTTGAGAGGCCCCTGGCAGAGGTGCCAGGCTGCAGAGGCAGGACATGAGCTCATTCTCTGGATCTGCAGTTGACCTTGAAAGATCAGAGTCAGAAGTGGGCAAAAGTCAGAAGAAGACACATACTTTATTCATATTTTATTATAATTTTTTTCCTTAGTGTTTTTGGTGTCCTTGTTTGTAGCCTAGCAGCCTCATGAACTTTTAACAGGAATTCATGAATGATTTTCAGAAGATGACAAAGACTAGACTGGCTAAACTCTTAAAGGTCCTTTTTCCTTAGAAATAGCTCAACCAGTCTTCGTCATAACATCCAAGTTATGGGGAAATCTTTAAAGAAAGGTCTTATTCCCGCTGTCTGTCTCAGCTCTGCATGGTCATCCCAGTCCTTTGTACTCTCCGTTGGACAAACTGTCCAAAAACTGCATTTAAAATCCTGAATTATTGCCTCCAGAAATTTCTTTCACATGTTCTCTACATGGAGGTGTGGAGAAGACTTTGCCATGTTTCCCAGATCCCATGGCCCCACCAGAGAAATCATGGGGCAGATATGCTTTCTCCAGCTCTCCCGCACTGTGCTGAGGACACGTGTACATCAGCAGGAGACTTCACCATGTTCAAGAAGGATGTGGCTTCTGCTGCCTCTCTTACGGTCCTGAGCACAAGGTGGTGGACTCACAGCTTGGAGGAGGGCTGGTTCCTTCTTGGCCAAAAAGAAAATAAAGATAAATTACCATCAGAGCTACTTGGTTAGTGTAAATAAAATTTAGCCTTCCTTTCAGCAGACGCTTAGTCAGAGACTCAAATAGTGTGGCCAACCATTCTGCCATTGGTGCAGTTGGCCCAACTGCTCCATACCTGAATACTGTGGGCATCCCTATGAGGATCTATCCCCACCTGTGGCTCAGAGAGAGACCAGTGCCTTGGATCTGGTGCTCCAGCCCACATGAGCAAAATGGACTGTGAGGCTTCTTACAGCTGACATCCCAAGGAGAAGGCAGTGTGCCCCAGGGACTTGCAGGACAGTAACCCGAGAAAATTCCAGAAGAAGTTTGGTTTGCCAGTAATTAGACTTGGAAAGAGATCTGAATCTGTGTTTGTCATACCGATAGTGTCCTCTCTTCAGTTTCAGTAACAACTTGTACTTGAATATGTATTTGTTTGGTGTGCTTACAAAGTACACATACTCCTTTGGATCCCCAGCCCCTGTGTGATATTCACAGCAGTGAGAAAAATGTGTCGGCTATCTACTTAAATGGGATCCAACTGAAGAGTCCTTTGGGGTTTATTTTTTATCTCCAGAAGAAGAAAGGACTGAAAACTGTTTCACAAATGGTATGAACTGCTCTGCCTGATGAGAAGTGCTGCCAGATATTCCTTGTTCTTCTAATGAGAAAAGATGTCAAGCTATTTTCAAACCACCTGCTTTGGGAATGAAGCCCAGGTGTGGCAACACCTGAACATGAAGCTCAGAGGTTAATTCAGAGCACTGAATTACACTGAACACAGCGTAGATCCTGGCATCTTGTTGAGTCCACAGAGACATCTGAGTGTTTCCTGGAGGCCTCTGAAGAGTGATGCTGTGGGTCCTTGAAACAGAAAATCTGCTTTTTGAGTTTCAGTATTTCAGTAGGGTCACTGTCTGCCAGTTGTTTGAGAAAAGTCACAGAGTTTTGGGGGGGCTATTTGGCCATAGCAGATTTTGTACTAGATCAGATTGTTCTCACGCCTCCAGAGATACTCCAGTCTCATGAGATCCCACTGCATCCAGGTCTGGATCCCCTGCATAAGAAGAACATGGATCTGTTGGAGGGGGTTCAGAGATGATCAAAAGGCTAGAGCACCTCTCCTATGAGGACAGATTGAGAGACTTGAAATCATTTGTCCTGGAGAAGAGAAGGCTCCAGGGACATTTCCTAGCAGTCTTACAGTGTACCGAAAGAGGCCTACAGGAAAGATAGGTAGGGACACTTTATCAGAGTGTGTGGTATTAGGATAAGGGTTAATGGTTTTAAACTGAAAGGCGGAAGATTATATATTAGGAAGGAACTTTTTACTATGAAGGTGATGAGACACTGTCACAGATTTCCCAGAGAATTTGTGGATGGCCCATCCCTGGAAGTGTTCAAGGCTAGACTGGATGGGGCTTTGAAATACCTAGTGAAAGGGTTCTCTGCCCACTGGTTAGAACTAGGAGATCCTATAATTATAAGACTTTTCCTTGCCTAGGTGCGAAATTTCTTGGAAACTTTCCATATCTTTATAAAACCATGTATTCCCATGGTTTTCTGGCATGACCCAGAAGGTCCTTTTGAGTACTGAACTGAGACCACAAAGTCTTACTGGAAAATCCCAGTTGGTTTGGGGTGAGACCATGGTGGGCATGGCAAGAGCAGCAACAGCCCAGCTGTATGCTGAGGGAGGTGAAGGAGATAGCAGCAGCACACAGGCTTGGGATGCTGTCTGGTCACTGCCATGGTGTTCTGCCTGGTTCCCTTTAGAAGACCACACACTGCTGAAGCAAGTGGCTGTAAACTAGACAGTGGTTGCCACTTCCAGCTTGCCCAGTTGTCAAGGCAGAGCAAGAGGAAGGAGGTGATTGCTGGACATATTAAGTGCAAAATCTGCAGGGCAGAGGAAAGCAACAACCTCCCTCTTGGGCTTTCCTTTGTATTTAAACACTGAAAGGTGTGTATTTTAGTTCAGAAAATTGACACTGACTGAAAAATTGCAGGAAGACAAGATGCAGTATTTTTTGCCAGTATTTTTTCTGTCCTGCAGAACCCATGCTGTCTTTTGTAAACAGGTGAGGAGATGTCTGTGGTTGTGAACATGTTCTTCCTTTTTCTACTTGGAAATCCACTCTCAGTTAGTCCGGAACATTGGATAAACTGATGCTAATGAAATAAAAGGGTTTATTAGGTTACACAACGGTATGCAGTGGCTTAGGGGACAAAGTCAAATATTTACTCAGGCTGACTTTAGAAGAGAAAACAGCCAGGGAGATCACAGGTGAGGCAGCTGAAAATCAAAATGTCATCTATCAGGCAGATTCATAAGTTAAGCAGGGGGATAAATAATACAGCGAGGGTGGATATAAGGATATGAAGTTGGAGAGCACTTTGTTTCTTTCTGGCTCTCTATTGCAGGTCTTTGCAGCTATGATTTTTCCTCCAACCAGCCACTACCTAGTTGAACTCTGGCATTAACTCTGCAAAGCTCTTCAGCATATGTTAGGATCAAATGACTTCATGGGAACATAAACACGTCCTAAACTTCTAAGTCCAACAAGTGCCTGAGACCCAAAGAGAGCGTTCATTGGGGGAGTAGCTCCTAGCAATGTCAGCATCACAGGAATGGGTGCTCTGAGTGATATTTTTTCCAATTGGGTGAAGAGATTAACTGTGATCAAAAATGCTTCTCTCTTCTCTTGGGTAGTACAGCAGGTCCCTGTTCAGAGACAGCCATCTGCACTAGGCTGGTACAAGCCCTAAACCCTAAAGGTCCTGCTTTGGTCTGTCAAGTAGAAAAAAGGCAGAAAAATCACAAAAAAAGCAAACTAAGTGAGCTTGGAACCACCTGGAAACTGAGTTTGCTTGGGTTGGCATAGCTTGAAGTAACTAAAAATCCCAGCATGGCCTAAAATACCCTTAAGTCGCAAGAGAAGCAAAATAATTCAATGGGCACTTAGCTTTTTGGATCCATACACATACTCTTGTTTTTGTTTTTCTGGGCAGAAGGTTTAAGTTGTGACCTCTCCAAAGTCTTTTTCAGCACCATCTTGACAGATCTGGGATGTCATAGGACCTCTGCTTAGCAAGAGGCAGCCATAGAGACCTGCTCACGAGCAGTCCCCATGCTCCTTGGCAAATAGGTGCTCCATGAGCAGCTCAGGTGCTTGCATTGATGACAGCCACAGCAGCATGAGTACATATGGCAAAAAGGAGGCTGGGACTCTCAAATTACATTGCCACCTTCATCTGAAGAGCTTGATATCTGAAGAACTAGCAAATCCTGAAGTCCTGAATAGAGATCACTTGACATGGATATAGTTAGTATCATTTCTCACATCACTAGGTAGTAGGAAACAGCATTTCTGAGTTTGATTTCACTGGCTTTCTGGATGCAGAAACACTGTGCCTAAGGTATGGAAATAGAAGATTTTCTTATCTTAGGGATGTGTAAGGCTCCAGCTTCTTTGCAGGTTGGCAGAGGTACAAGCTTAGAATAACCTCTAAGGGTGCCCCATCACATCTGAGTCGTTTTTGGAGAAATAACATTCTTCTTGTCAAGGACTGAAGTTAACAAATGTGCTTAGAAGAAAGCTCCCAATCTAGCTCTCTCCATGGATAAGTACCACTGTCAGTTCAAGTTTTTAACAGATAAAAAGAAAGAAAGAATGTTTACTGCAACTAGGTGCAGTAAATATGAGAGAAATTTCTATGAGTACGCATGTGTACATTGGCCGGTATTTTTAAATACTATCTCATTTTAAATAATATCTCAATAACCTCTGTTAAACTAATCTATCAATTGGATTGGTATTTTTATCCACTCCTAAAAAGAAAAGAAAATTTCATTATGAACTTTGTTAATTTGAATGTTGATGCTGCTGAGTGTTACACGAAGGAGCACAGAACATAGAAGCTTCAATTATGCTTCTTTTCCCTGTATCTTCTCTGCAAAACATTCTTTTTAATGGTCTCTATATTTGATTCATAATCTTCACTATATGTCCTGATTTCTGCTAAGCAAATGGAAATACACAGAGTGCTGTGAATTTAGATCCATATTTTTATATGATGCCCATATATTTTACTTTCAAGACATAATACATAGGATATTTGCTACTTTTTTAGACTCTCGTATATGCACATCATTTTTTAATAGTCAAGCTGCTAAATATGTTGCCTGTAACATGACTTGGGAACATTTTTAAGTGCAGCAATGTCAAAACGCAGGTTTTGTTCCAAAAATATGAAGGGGGGAAAATGGAAGAAAAACCAATGTGAGCAATGTATATTGTGAGGAGAAGTTAGATTATATAGTTCAGTCAGAAGGTCAAATGCAAATTGGTTTGGCTGTTTATATTTTATTGCCTGGAGATTCTGGCCCTTCTGAGAACAGGAAACCCTAAAATCACAAGTTGGGAAAGAAGAGGTTGAGTAGGATGGGAGGAAGTGTGAGGGACAGGAGCACAGAAAGACAGATGGTCTGCAGAAAGAGGTGACATGGGAAGTGCTCACCAGAAGCAGAGATTAATTGGGGCAGAAGTTAAGATACGAATGGCCAGGAAAATAGTACAGGAAGCTGCTCCAGACCTCAATGGCCAAGCAAAAAGACAGAGGAAGGGCTGGTAAGCACAGATAAAAGTTGTGGCCTGGGCAATGGGGACAGGGACCTTGCTGGGGCTGCTGGGGCCCAGAAGGGTTCTGCAGGTGGTGGGAGGCTGTTAATTCCATGAGGGGGAAGGGGCAGTGGCAAGATCAGAGGCTGTTCATCAAGTCATTCTGAGGAATGAAATGGAGAGGAGAAATTAATGGGGAGATAGCGATCATTCCTGAGCACAGGATCACGCTGTGCATTAAAAATAGACCCTGGCATGGAAGAAAAAAGGTTTTTCAGCCTTCAGGTAATGACATTTCAGACAGGCTCATCTATATCAGAAGTATGAGGCATCAATATGTTGTATTACAGAGGTTAACATGCCAGCACAAACAAACAAAAAAAGCCCCTTCATTTAATAGCTCACCAGTAATGTTCACCTTCGCATAAACCTCAAAACCACACAGCTTGTATGATACTCAGCATCGCTGATTTCCAACACATGATAACATATGATGGAGCTTCAGGTGATGGAAACATACAAGATCTATGCCTGCCCCTGTGCAAAAGACATGGCGATTCCAGAGAGCCTTAAGAATGCTGGGGAGAGGCAGCAGGGGTGGATTCTCCCTCTTATGGGCACTGGCACCTGAAGTTAGTGAGCTCTGTGGGAAGACAAAGAGAGGTGAGAGAGCCAAATCACAGAATCACAGAATCACAGAATGACCCGGGCTGGAAGGGACCCCAAGGATCATGTAACTCCAACCCCCCTGTCTAGCAGGGCCACCTAACAAACACATCTACTAGATGAGGATGCCCAGGGCCTCGTCCAGCCTGNTTCCAGAGAGCCTTAAGAATGCTGGGGAGAGGCAGCAGGGGTGGATTCTCCCTCTTATGGGCACTGGCACCTGAAGTTAGTGAGCTCTGTGGGAAGACAAAGAGAGGTGAGAGAGCCAAATGCCACACCTGAGCCCCAGCGTCCCCACAGCAGTTGGTTAATGGTGCAAAGAAGTTTGCTTGAAGCAGAGGGATAAGCAAAGGAGACTCTTGCAGACCCTGTGCTGGAAATGCTTGTGGCTAAATACTGAAATGGTGCAGCAGGAAATCTGGTTTTCTTTCCTAGTTGTTCACACTGCTAGTAAGTAGGGAAATCATTTAATCTCTGTGCTCCAGTTCCCCTGGGTGTTGTGAATAGGTCGCTGGGAAGCAAGAACTGCTGCTCCCCCTGGCTGGGTGTGAGGAGGCTGAGCACATGTCAGGAAAGAGCCTCTTCACTGTATTTCCCCACCCAAAACCACAGCACTGAATAGGCAGATATTTTACTGCCCTGATGCTGTTGGTCTAATCTGAATCTTTCTGCTCTGTTTGCACCCTTATCTAGCTACATCCTACAGAAGGATTGGAAGGAGGAGGCTCTGCTCAGCCCTTGCACATCCCCCAGCATCCGGTTGCAGCAGGAGATTGCATCTGCTTATCTGCCCTTCCTCCTCAGCCTCTCCAGCAGTGCCCAAGATGGACACCACATCACTTTCTTCATCTGAAGTGCCATTTAGCAGAGACGGTGAGATAGGCAGTAAGGGTAGTTATAAATGCCAGATCAGACCCTTAAGCCACAAAACCCCACACAACATAGAACCAAATGATATGGAAGATAGCTCGGGTCTGAAGCCTGAGTGTTTACCTTCTGTGAATTGCAACTCCAGTGGTAAAATCTCTGACAGGGGCATAACTTTGTCCCTACCTGAGTGTAGACCAGCTTTAAGGCTTTGCCTATTTTTTTTTTCTACTGTTCATGTTGATTGAAAAATATTATTTCTTAATTTCCACCTTGCCAAATGAAAGCATTCACCCAGTTGTATCTCATGTGTAAAAATTAGTTTCTTGTAGAGGAAGAGTTGGCCTTCTGCAGCTCCACATACTGCAGGTCCACTCTACAGAGTTGTTGTTAAGCTTGTTGTGGGGAATACAGATGGGGCATATTATAGAGATATTTACCTTTGCTTTTGTTGTCTTTGTATATCCTGAAGATCTTTCACCTGAAGACCAAATATTTGTCCTTTTCCTATTTTCTTATCTTCTTCTGCCCTTATCTTTTCTATATCAGAACTACCTGACTCTCTTTATCTTGTTGATTTGGCTCCCCTTTTTTAATCACTGCTGCTCTTTCCCTTTTAAATCTCTCTTCCTTTTTAAAGCCTCATTGCCTTTGTGCTCATTTCCAGGAGCTGGAGATTGTATCTTTCAGCCTTCTCCCATAGTGGATGAACTTAATCCTTAGTCCTAGTCACTTGTGACTAATTAGATTGCTTTCTTTAAATCATAGGCATTTGCACTGGGGTTTTACCCTGTGGTAATCTGAATTTAAGTAGCTGTGCTGCTACTTTGTTGCTGCTGTAGCTGTTGTTGCTACTTTCAGTGTTTCTTTTAACTGTGGAAAAATTAGGTTCTGGGTGAATTTTACTCCAAGTTCTTTACTTTGCAGATCACTAAGTTATATTCTCTATACAAAAGGGTATATATTTTTTTTGTTTAACTCTTTCATTTTTTCCTTACAGCCATGAATCCCGAATTACTCCCCCCCTCTTTTTGCACCCAGCAGTTACTCAAGTCTTCCTCCTGTTCCCATCTCTTCAGTCTCCATCTCTTCAGTCTCCATCTCCTTGCCCTCAGGAGCTGGCTGTGATCTCTTCACCACATTGAGCTGCATCTTTACTAAGTAGTACAGTTTTTTCTTCTCTAAGGCCTCAGTATCAAACCTCTGATTACCCTAAACATCATATTCTTTCTATTGCCAGTAGGCTGTAGCTTCTCCACTTTTCAATGCCTAACCCACTTCTTGTTCACCATTGTTTTTACCCTCACACATTTAGAAATATCTGATGCTCTTCTCAGTCTGTTGTAGGTTGCATTCTCTATCTTGATTTGATTTGGCTTTTTTGATAGAAACTACATCCCATACTGGTGGAACTGGCTGTGCTGTGAAACTTGATGTACCCACTGAACTTGAGTGTTATGTTCAGCTCTGATCTCTGCTTTATGCAGGACATAATGGAATAAAAAAAGACATAGTGATTGACAATTAAAATGGTGAAGAGAATGGTACAAGCTGCTTATGAAAAGAGATGGGAAATGTTGGATTCCTTTCATTTGGGTGACAGTAGGCTGAGGAAGGATATGACAGAGGCTTTCAGAACATGAAGGCAGTAACAGGATGAATGAAGAGATATTGTTCACCTGGTATCTCAATAGCAGAAGCATGGGCACATGGGAGAAACATTGATGAATTTATAACAGATAGTAACAAGACAATTTTTTGCATGAAAATTAGATAAATCTGGGAACTTGTTGTCACCAGAGGTTGTGGGAAAAGATGGTACAATCACATGCACAAGGACAGATGAAAAATCTAAAGGAAAGAAGCCAGGATGTAGCATCTCTAATCCTACAACTCCTGTGTGCATCACCATAGGAACAATGGTCCCTGGAGAGATGCAAGATTTGTGTGCACCCTCCAGAGCACCAGGAGAATTGGATGCTGATCTTACCAGGGAAGACATTTTCTGAACTCTCTTGTCTTTCCTATTTATTTATTAATTATACAGGACTTGTGCTATTCAGAGAGGAGAAATAGGAGGCCAGGCTTGATGAAGTTCTGAGCAACCTGATCTAGTATAGGATCTAGTCCAGGGGGATTGTACTGGATGGCCTTTGAAGGTCCCTTCCAACAAGAGCAGTAGCATGACCCATTGAGGTGGATGAATATTCAGAGGCTGGTAGAGTTAACAGGAGCTGTCAAGATTTCACAAGGGCTTAGGTGACGCTAAGACTCCCAGACCGTCAGCATGAGGCAGAGGGAATACATAGCTGTCAGAGACTGGAGCCTCACTCCAGCAGGTGCTGAGAGCAAATGTGGCTTCTTCCACACCAAGCTACCTTGTGGGAGAAGAATTTTGAGACAGGAACAATTGATTTATATTTTTGACCCATTACAACTTTGTACTGGGTTGCAATGATAATAAAAATAATTCAGAAAGGAAATAGATATGATATTCCTAAACAATCCATTAACAAGCAGAGAGTTGTGTGTTTAAGGAAAATTTTGGTGCACATAAAAGGATAATTTGTGGTTGAAACCAGTTCCTGGCTTTTCCCAGCCCTCCTGTATGGTCTTGGAAGGGCTGCTCACTCCTTTTGATGTCAAATCTCTTCTCATTGAGTGCAGACAATACAAAACTGGGAGGAGTGGTCGATACATCAGAGGGTTACTAAGCCATCCAGAGGACTGGGGAAATGATCTGTCAGGAACTTCATCAAAATCGAAAAAGAAATGCCAAGTCCTGCACTGGTATGGGATGGTGGAGGAGATGGGATGAAGGAGGTGATCTTCCCCTCTGCTCAGTCAGTGCTGAGGTCAGATGTGGACTCTCTGCCTCAGAATAGACATGAACATACTGGAGTGAGTCCAGGGCAAGACCACAGAGATGATGATTGGACTGCAGCAGGTGACATGAGTGGAGAACTGAATCCATGCTGTGATGCTGTTAAATGATATAAGTTTTCTCTGGACTGGTCAAATTCTGGGCAGTTACAGCCAGGGACCACTACCTCTTTGCATCCAGTAACTGAAAAATATGATCTTTTTTGGCTATATAATACTATTATAGAAGCACTTATTCCTTTGAATGAGTGTACTCTTGTGTAAGTGTATAAGATTCCAGTAAACATTTCTATTGATGTTAAATCAGATGGAAACAGAGTAAAAGTAATGTTCTTGTATTGTATGTGATTAAGTCATGGAAATCAGAAAAACGTAGGTGGCCTGACTTGGTACCTTGGCAAGTTTTAAAGCACCATTGGGCATGTGTAAGGTGAAAGAATATCAGAATTTTGACATGGCAAATAAATATAGTGCAATACTTATTAAACTTTACCCTTAGACAGTCTCCATCCCATAATGGACTGGGGACCTTACATGAAGGTGGACTCCCTACCTACTTCCTACTTCCCTATGTGAAACCACAGCAGATTCTGTTTGCCCCTTCTCCTGCTGTAAGAAGGGGAACTGGGTCAGCCCTAGGTCTGGTTCAGGACTGTAGATTGCAGCTTTTGTTTATTCATAACACTGAGAAGATTAAAAACATGCAAGTAAAAAATCAGCAACCAAAGAACAGTCTTTTTTAAAAAAAGTAGGGGGGAATTTGTGACGGACTCTCTCTATTGTCAGCATTTCTGCATGATTCGTATTTACCTTTTGCTAAGGAGTAATTTCACAATCAGTTTCAGCCAGTTCATTTTCCAGAAACCCAGACTGAAATTAAAAAAAAGAAAAGATAAAATTAGCTTCTAAAAACAACTCCAAAATATGCACAAAATAGGAAAAAAGGAGGAAAAGTTTTGCCTTGAACCTTGATAAAGAGGTGGAGTGTAATACTGCCCTGTTCCCTATTTACCCATTTCAGCAGGCAGCTGTGTTTGGTCCTGCCAAGTAAAAACAGCAGCAAAATGTTCCTGTTTATATTGGGGCTTCTTTAAATCTGTTTTGGCGGCTGTTTGCTTTGCTCTAATTTATCAAGAAAGAGACACCAGGAAAGACTGGTTCCAGCTGAAAACCTTGAGGCAGGGATCTTTGCTGGCAGCAGCAGTACCAGCAAAGTTGTCCAAAAAAGTCAATCCAAGGCCCAGCCAGAGTCAAACTTTGCTAAATGCTGTGCACTGAACCAAGAGGAAGATGGGAGGTTAAAGCCTGGACACAAGCAAAAGTTGGAAAAACAGACACTTGACTCCTGCTTTTCTCTCCTACAGAACTCTTCCATCTGCTTATGTTATTTAAGACTTACCAAGAATCAGACTGGTTCCAGCAAATATTACCTTCCCCACTGACCCCCTCTGAAGCTTTTCCATGGTCTCATGCTGATGGTGCAGTTCCAGCCCTCATGCAGGCAGGAAAAAACCCCAGCAAACAAACAAAAAGTCAGCTCAAATCCTTTCTGCTTACTATTTGAGCTGTCTGAATATTAGTGCTTGAGAAACTGAATACCTTTCATTTTCCCAGTAGGGAGGCCACTTTTATCACCTCCTCTAATCATGAGTGAGAATTAGAAAAAAAAAATTAAAAAATTTAAAAAAAAATTAAAAAAAATGTTTCAAGTTGATCGACTCCTCTGGAGGTGCTGCTATTTGTCAGGTTAGATCAAGGTTTTCCAAAATGTTTTGAAGTATCATGAGATTAAAGGCTTTTTTGAAAACCAGTGTCACTCTCTGTTGCTGGCCCACGCAGGACATGAAATTCACTGCAGTTGGACAACACAGAAAAAAATCTCCACTCTAGGGTATCATCACCCTTTAACTCACAATTTAGAGGAGGCAGGACAGCATATATTTGTTGGAGTAAAGTTGCCACCTAACCTTTNCAAGTTGATCGAATCCTCTGGAGGTGCTGCTATTTGTCAGGTTAGATCAAGGTTTTCCAAAATGTTTTGAAGTATCATGAGATTAAAGGCTTTTTTGAAAACCAGTGTCACTCTCTGTTGCTGGCCCACGCAGGACATGAAATTCACTGCAGTTAGACAACACAGAAAAAAATCTCCACTCTAGGGTATCATCACCCTTTAACTCACAATTTAGAGGAGGCAGGACAGCATATATTTGTTGGAGTAAAGTTGCCACCTAACCTTTGTACTTTCAGCCAGCCTGTTTTCTTTCTGAGCTGTTGACTCTTGCTTGGCATGGTCACTGGGAGTTGTGCACAGTCCCGTGATTGCTACCTGCACAGCCTCTCTGATTCTAGATTATCTGAAGAACACTATGCTACTGAGATACTGCTCAAAAATGCAAACATGGGTTGTGGGAATGCCCAAAAAAGACAGTTTCCCATCTGACTTTTATTTTTTGCAAAGGAAGATAAAAGTTAAAACAGCAGAAAGAGCAAAAACACAATGGGGGCTGTGAGCAGGGTGCAACAGAAGATAGAAAAATTCTCCAGATGAAGGTTTTTACAAAACAACAAATACATTTGCCTTGAAAGTCACAGACATTGCTTTCTTGTTTTTCTGCAAAAGTAGCTCTCATGTGGGATCCTTGGGCTTAATGTAATCTTACATGGTATTTTTAGACAGCTATTGCTACTATCAGTGTCTAACCTCAAATATCCATTAGTGTGCCAATTTCTTGCTTGCTTACATTTTCAGTCTCTTCCTGGCCTTCACTAACAGCTAGGACTTCTGAGTCTGTGTGTATGAACAGTAGGCTTCCCCTCATAAGAAGAGTGTGGTAAAAGTGCAGCTTTTCTCTGAAAGTCTCTAAAAGAAAATTACGGAATTCAAAGCAAGCTTTAGGCAACACCAACACAACAAACCCAAAGACGAAAGGTGGAAATTTTTAAGACCCTTTAGAAGACTAGGGGGACAATTCTCTTTTTCTTCTGTGCTCTTCTAGTATGATTTGGGTAATGTGGACTTAACTCAGAGGGATGTTTTAGCTATAGTTTTTGTATTTAAATCAGTTGCTGTTCTTGAATTGAAATCTGTGGGCATGAAAGTTTGTGATATTTCACCTAGGAATTCCTTTGCAACAAGCCATCAAAGCATGAAAAAATATCTCAGACTTGAAACAACTTTAGTGTGACTTGGAAATAACTTCCAGTCAATGCAGTTGTGTTCGTTCACAGGGAAAGGGACTAGGGTCCCAAAGAGATCTGTGGGGCAAAACAGTGCTCTCAGTGGAGCTAAGCCCTTACTGAAAGTGAGGAGTGGGGAGGAAGCAGCATGGCAACGTGAGTTCTAAGCAGGCCTTTGGCAAACCAAACTGAAAAGTAGTCTTAGACATGCATCCTTGAGCCATTTCAACTCTAAAAGATGTCACCAAAATGACAGATAATTGATAGCTGATAACACCTTCTCTCTTGCACTGGATGAGTCATCCTAGTTGCAATTAGTACCCTAGGAGCAGCATGTAAATCAGGGATATAATTACCCTAAGATGTACCCTACAGACAAGGAGAAGAAGAAAGAAACACCAAAATCCATTTCACTCTCCTGTGTGTCTCCTTTCATAGACTGTGCACCTACAGCTGTGAATCCACTTGTTTGGTGTCTAAATTTTAGTAGGACAAATAAGTCTGGAGGTTAATCTGCAAGAAGGCAGAAGGTAGCAGTGATGGGGTAGGAGATAAAGCTCCACAGAGGGGGGAGCCAAAGCAAGAAAGAATACTAAGGCATGGAAGTAAGGAGATGTGTCTACACAAGGGAATGCATTCTGCTTATACCATATTTCACAGAATCATAGAATATCATGGATTGGAAGGGACCTCAAGAGATCATCTAGTCCAATCCCCCTGCTGGAGCAGGAACACGTAGACCAGGATTATACATATATACAGAATTATTTATATATATAATTCTTCTCCAGGATTATACTGTTCTTCCCAGCAGTATACAGGAAGGTCACCTGGAGATCTGCCACAATAAGTCTATTTTATTTCATCCATAAATGCAAAGAGTGTTTATTTCAGTATCCCAACATATACATTTCAGTAAGTCTATAAATTGGGGTCTTACCTCCTTATTGGGGTGGAGTCAGTATCTAGGGCTTATATTATGGGCCAGAGAAAGCCTACAGAAGGTGATCCAGTGTCCCCAGGCATCACACAGTGTGGTAGACACATGTAGCTAATGGAAACACAGAGTGTGCATCACTCCTGCTGTGCAGCATAGCCTTCTTCGTTTTTGGGCTCCTCCTGATGTCAGGAATCACAATGAGTTTTCTGCAGGACAGCCCAGCTCTTTCAGACTTTCTGAGGCTCTGGAGAACTGCTGTCAAGAAACACTGAGAGATGTGTATGGTGCTGGAGTGGTCTTTGAAGACATGAATGGCTGACCCTTTCTTTCCAAGAAAACTGGGTCATTTCATCTCCTCTGTCATCTCAGAGCTTTGCAATATCCTTCTTGATTCCTGTAATATTTCAAAATGTTTGAGAAGTGTTGGGGAATAGCTTAAAATGGGTACATTTTTATACTTGTCCCCAAGCATCACAACATCAGAAACAGGATCTCTGGGCTGTCACTTCTTGTCTTAACATATGTGTATTTATTTCTATGCCAATACTTCCCACTAGATGAAAGAGCTTCTTTGGGTATTTTACTCTCACATACTCATAGGGAACAAACATACCTCCTTTCTCTCTTTGAGTTGCAAGACTAAGGAAGCTGACACCTTTACCTGTCCATTCACAGAAATGGTCTCCTCTCCCCTGAGTATCCCATTTTGAGTATGTGTTATACCTGGAGAAGCAGAGAGATTCCTGTGATATGCATTTCCAAACACTAGTTTTAAGGTATCCTAAAATCACCATTTTTTTATGTTTCCTTTTTAACACTGTGAGGCTACCTAATAAAATGGATAGAGACCCTTATAAACTACCCCAAATCTTAAAATTAAATTTTGAGAAATGGGAATCTATAAAATAGTCTAAACATTTTCTGAATCTAAGCATTTTCAGGAAAAGCATTACCATAAAATAGGCAACCTTATTCTACAAGCCAAGACAGCATTGGTAGTCTCAAGGATGCTATAAATTAAGCTGATTTATACATGTGTTGTTTAATATCTCTGAGCAATATTTACCTCACTTCATATAGATTTCAGGTTGCTTTTGGCAGTTGATATATAGCAGGTATATAAAAGATTTTGACGTTGATTAATTTACTTCTAGTGGTTTATGGCAAGTTAATATGTTTCTATAACTAGTAGTAATGGCAAAGCTCTCCCAAAGCATGCCAGTTACAGTATTAAGACTAAATAGTGTGTATCATTTTATAACTTTGTCCTCTGAGATAGTGCAAAATGAGGCACAGTAAGTTAAGATATTAATCGTGTACGTTTAAAGTCCTTGACAATGAAACTATTTTATGAAATAGCTTTTAAGGCAGTTATAAGAGCGGTTCTGTCTCCATTAACACCCACACACGTTTCATAAGCCTCCATTTCACTCTGATAATTTTAGAACTGGGTGGCTTTGTTGTGAAGCTGAGAAGGCAACAAACTCCCTGTTCCTCTTGTGCAAAATATGGGAGATGATCTCCAAAAGCAGGTCCCCCTTATATACAAAAGGGATCCATGGACAGCAAGGATCAGGTAATGACTCGTGTCTCTGAGGGAGCTGTCATAATTTCATAAGTGCTGCCAGGACCCATGAGCATATTTGGCAAGCATCTAAAAGCACAAAACCAACCTGCTGACAACAGAAATGTGACTGAGCATGAAACCACTTGTCAAAAGCTGCATCACAACTGCCCATTCAAATTCATCCTGAGGGATGTCTGTACATATGTGCATATACACAAACATGTTCATATTTGCCTCAGACATGAAGTTTAAGTGAGAAACTGAGAAACATAGTGCTGACCTGAAGAGGTCTGGAAAGACTCCAGGGTAAGGCAAAAGCTCCTTTAGAGTGCCTGCTGTGGCTACAGCAGACACAGTGCAAATGATTTTCCTCCTGTATCAGCATTGCTTATCTTCATGAAGCTGCTCTGCTGCCGTCACTGTTTCTTTTTCCTTATGGCTCAGGATCCTGTAGGTACTGCTCAGGTGAGCACCCACCTCCCATTGGAGCTTGAGCAGGAACTGGACCCTCAAATTTCTTTCCCTATCTCTCTCCTTGCCCCCCTCTCCTTTGCTCTTACAGCTCATTAGCTCCAGCAGCATGCTCTATTTCAATCCATTGATTTCAAACTTGGTCCCAGCAGGTTCTCTCACAGGCTGACAAGCAGTTGCTGATCTGCTCAGAAACATGTTTCTGCTATCATATGGAAGGAATTATTGCTGATTGATTGACAGGAGGGTAAACTGGGAGCCAGTGAATCCTCCCCTACCTTCTCTTTTCCCTGCTGCCAGCTTTCAGGCAGTAAGAGGTAAATAGCTTGTGCTGCTCAATCAGGATAAGGCACCAATATGGGTAATGAGAATATGCACAATTATCCAAGATAAGATAAGAGGCTTAGGCATATCGGCATTCAGGCTTCAGAGGGAAACCCAGCTTCTAACTCCTGGGCATTCAGAAGAGACATCCTCAGCAGGATGAAAAGTTCTCCACTGCCAGGTTTCATTCACTTGCAGCTGAAGCAATCACACTAGGACAGGAGACAAGTTATCAATACCAAGGCAGTGTGGCTGCAAGGAGATGACTCACAGGGGTCCACGCTACATGCAGCACTGACAGACCCCTCTGGGCCTGTTTGCTCCCTTCCAGTTTGTGTCCAGAAACAATCGTGCGTCTTTTTCAGTTTTATGAAAGTAGATCTTTTCTATGCCTGCATCCATCTCAGGGTTTCCACTGGGAAAAACTAGCAGAATAACATCTCCATAGTAGCACCACTGGAAGTGCTGCTGGGAAAACACAGTAGCTTTAGGGATTTTTTTCAGCTCAGGTGGTCCTGAAGCCCTGTGCTACTTTTCTCTCCAGCAGGATGAGACCCCAATGCTGTGAAACTATCCAACATAACCACAGCACTAAGGAGCAGCCAAGTCTCTGGAACATTAAAAGGTGCAAAATGTGCTCCCAGGCAAATGAGAAGTGTTGCTTGTTACTGCTGTTTCTGCTGTTTGTTGGCAATGGTGTCAGCCCAATCTGTCGTGGATGGCATGAGAGAGATGTATGAGGTGGGGAGAAACTTTGCCCCACCAGAGGCTGGAAGGGGAGCACAGAATAGCAGTGTGGGAATCAGGTATGGAAACTCAACAAAGCAAATAAATTAACATCCTGTCCCCTCCCTGTGAAAATTCTCCATAAGTCACTTTTACAACCCATGGGGAAAATGGTTATTCCTTAGTTGCCACCCATCCAAGGAACAGATGGAAGGTGACCAGCTCTGAAGGAAGCATAACAGCCCCAGAGGCTGCCTCTGAGCAGGAGACCCATATCACAGTGGCCCATGCTCTGCCCTCTAGTACATAATTATTTAGATTATTCATTTACTAATGTTTGTTTCAGAGTAGCAGATAGATGCGCTGCATGATATTTGCTTGTGTTTTGCCTTGGTGCCAGGTTCTATTATCATACATTCTCTGTGTTGAAATGTAATAGGGGACACCACCTGCTTGCTGAGGCTTTCCTTCTCAGCACACACAACAGACAAAAGGCAGATTGTTTTCTGCAGTTTTACACATGGGAGGATGAAGTGAAATGTAGGGTGCACTTCAGCAACTCTAAAGCACATCCGCTTCACAGAAGCATGTGCTGAAGTGATTTGCTAAAATAGGACCTTCAGATGGTGCCAAAGCCTTTCAGGGAAAAGGCCTGAATGCCAGCTATTAGATAGGTGCTGGCCATATCCAAAATTTCTGACTTAATTATAGGAAGATATTGTATTTATTGGTGCTTTCTATCAAGGCATGTATGTAACTCTTCCACAAGTGATCTGGGAGACAAACCCCCTCCATTTTTCTCCCAAGATGCAAGGGTACAATAAGAGGAAACAATTACTTTTTCCTTTAAATGTCAAAAACAAAAAGAAGGGTGCCACTTCTCTGGAAAGTCACATTAGCTCCCCTGCCTCTCCGAGACTCTTCTAGGAAATGCAATCAAGATCCTCGGTTCCCTTTGAAGAGGGCAATGTTACTGAATTTCAAGCCATTCATTTGCAGAGACCAAAGACAAATATTTTCCTGAACTTTGACTACCTGAATCAGGAAAAAAAAATGTTTATAAACAGACTGATGTTACTGATGACATACTTGGCTGGAATCACAAAGGCTTATCAGTATTCAGGGGCATCTGAAGTAGGGTTTGTAAATGTCTAATATGAGTGTAAGTGAGCAATTTCCTGTAAATCAATGTACCTACTTTAGACTTCAGCTTAATAGCAAACCTACCCTCCAAAACAAATGACACAACCATTGCTTTATATCTACATGCACGCTGCCCCATACCATTTTTCTATTTTCTCTTTTTCTTTTAGCAGAAAATTTGCTCTCATCATAAGCTTCAATTATGGCAAATGAGCGCTGTAAATCTGGAATACCTGAATGTATAATCAGCAAACAAAGGCTGATTTCTTGGATGTATTTATTAAGAGGATGTACCTTAATAAATAGATAGCAACAAATGCTAGAGATGACAACAGCATGGCAAAGTGGGAACTTGCTTTTTATGATTTCAAGAGCTTCATTAAAGGGACCAGAAAAGTAAAATGGAGTAAACGTACTGATTTGAAGAGCAAGGAAAGAAAAGACCTCCATTTCTTCTTGGTCTTCAGATCACAGAAGACAGATGGGCAGAGCTTCTATCTACTGGATTTCTGGTATTAACAGTATTTTCATGGCCACATGTAGCTGTGCTGAGGTAAACAGCTAATGTCACAGAATCACAGAATTTCAGGGATTAGAAGGGATCATGAAAGATCATCTAGCCCAATCCCCCTGCTAGAGCAGAAACACCTACATCAGGTCATACAGGAAGGCATACAGATGGGTTCTGAATGTCTCCAGAGAAGGAGACCCTACAGCCTTTCTGGGCAGCTGTTCTGGTGTTCTGACATCCTCTCCATGAAAAAGTTTTTTCTCATATTATGTGGAACCTCCTGTGTTCTGGCTTGGACCCATTGTCCCTTGTCCTATCATTGGATGTCACTGAGAAGACCCTATCTGTATCCTCCTAACACTCACCTTTTACATGTTTATAAACATTAATGAGGTTGCCGCTCAGTCTTCTCTTCTCCAAGCTAAAGAGACCTGGCTTCCTCAGCCTTTCCTCATGAGGGACATGCTCCAATTCTTTAATCATCTTTGTGGCTCTGTGTTGAACTCTCTCAGGCAGTTCCCTGTCATTCAATATTCTGAATTCTCTGAAGCTTTGCCTATTTATCATACCAGGGTGCCCTTTTCTGTGTTTCAGAGCTGCCATTTGGAAAGTAGGCTGCTTAGACAAGCAGCAGAGGCTAAGAAAACAGTTGTAGTAACTTTCATGCTGCTGCTGAGCCTTGTCCAAACCTCCATCTTGCACCTTATTTCCAGGCCAGATCCGGGGTCTAACACACAAAACTTGCCCTACTGAACTTCTGTAGAGGACTTGTTTTGTAATTTTCAAGCCACAAAGTCAGTGGAAGCCAGTCAGTCTGTAAGACTACAGGTCTCAGAGGGTGCCCAACTGAATTGCCATAAAGTGTGAGCTTCCAAAGACACGTCTCAGCATGAGCTTCCTCTTTTATACAGAATCTCATGAAAACAGCACTGATCTGGATCCTCCAGGGAGATCTGCATGCCTCAGAGTCCCTCAGGAGGCTGACCTTTGGTCCCACTTGCTATCACGTGCTATGGATGACGTAGGTAAATATGTGATTTTGTGCTCTTTGGACGAGGGCTGTTTGCCAACCTTTGGAAGCAATTGAGGCTCTTGTTTCACAACCAAATGGAGGAAAACTAAGGCGTTTGGGGTTAGCCCTGTCTGAGTACAAACATTTCTGTTGCTGAATGGGATGTCTAAATTACTATGTCTTCAAGCATCCATTTCCATCAGTAATACAGGATTACACAGAAACCACTAACAATGAAAAAAAGACTAAAAAAACCCCTTCAGCAAACGGCTAGGGGTTAAGAAAACTTTAAATCTATGAATTTTAAATTATCTTTACAAATTCAGGAGAGTTTCCAGAGAGAGGAAGGAAATAACTTGGATTACCTCGAACATCTCAATTATGATGCTTATTTTAAACCAGAGTTCCCTGGTCAGTGACATGCATGAAACATTCTCCAGCATCACTCCCTTGTGTGGATTCTGTGATGTCAATGCAGTAATGGCTTTATCAGTCATTGCCTGACTTGGTGTATTAGGAGGATCTCCCTTCATGATAAATCTGTAGTCCTATAACCTTCAAAAGTGAAGAATTAAACTATCGTTTTCACAAGTTGTGGAGATAAAATGGACAAAATCTCACCCAAAAATTTCCAAAGATTATGTACGAGCCTTAGGAAATAAGGCTAATTTATCTGTTAGAGTAGGAAACGGTACAGTAGTTATTCTATGCTCTGCAAAGTGCTTACTGAAAATCCTGTGCTCTTAGCTGAGAGAAATCCTATACAAAAAAGAGAAGATAAACCTGGTCCTCTCTCTGATGAGCACAGACATGTAGCACAACTGCCCACTTCATGATGTCATTGAAATCAAAGGCAAAATCTCCCCGCACTTCAATAGAGCAGTCAAGTGTGCATTGAGCTCCTGCCCAGCCATGTAATGTGGGAACAACAGAGCAAACATAAGAAAAAAAATCCTCTCCCCTTGTCTAACCTCATTTCCCTCTGAACCTCATGCAAGCTGGATGTGGGAGATTCCTGGAGAAAGGTGGTTTGTTTGCTCATGATGTGATCACCAGCGCTGTATGACATTGCTTTTCCCTGTCATGCACATGCTGCACTGGGAGAGCTGTACACACAGAACCATGCTTCCAGTTCTGGTCTTTTTATCAGATACATGGTTTTGTGCAATTACCCTGAATGAAGCTGGTCTCAATGGAAACAAGGGTCCTTTTCCCAGCATCCCAAATCAAAGAGAGAAGTCCACCACACCATAAGAAGCTCATAGTCTAGGAAAGCTTCCTTCATTGTCATTGCACAACAACCTTGGCCGTGATTTTGCAGAGGTCTGCTAAATTTCTCCATCTTCAGAGAGTGGCTGCTGTGTGCCAGGGATGCAGGTGGACCGGAGAAATCTGTGGTACTCTATCATCTCCTGCTTACCTCGGGTGAATCTAATATCCTGGCAGGAAAGCATGCTTGAAGGTAAGATGCACTGCTTCTGTCTTGCAGCTCTCCCTCGTGAAGGCTCAATGAATGGCTGAAATCAGGCATGAGCTAGGCTAAAAGAATAAGGAATTCATTCCCCCACTGCAAGCTCAGTAAGGGGGATTTTCTCAGTAATATCTGAGTCCAAGAAACTAATTATCTTGAATGAAGTCTCAGTGAAACTAGTGAACTGGATGTAACATATAATCAGCCCTCATATCGAGAGGATAGCAACTAATTGGCTACTTTCCTGCAATCTTCACCTCAGCTTACCTTGGAGTACAATTACTTCAATGCTCTGCCTCAAACTTCCCTTCTGCACTGAGTAAATAAGGGTGCAATCTTTTCCATTAATTTTAAGAGCCTCGGTGGCAAGCCCTGCACATGTGGGAATTAGGGTTGTAGTGTGGTGGTGCTGCCTGTGACCTCCTCTGAAGGTCTCATTCACAAAGCTCACCACACAACAGTCCAAACCCCCAGGGACCAGAAATGCACTTACTAGTCCTTGTAAAAGCTGCAATGGGATTGAAGCAGGGAAACTTTTTTTTTGACTCAGTGTTTAGGTGGAAAAGCTGATGCTTTTCACAAATGCAGGCCACTGAGTATGACCCAGTAAAGTAGACCCAGATCAGCACAAAACATTAAGTTCAATCCGTTCATAAGAGTGTTTCATCAGCACTGCGTTTGGGACCATTTGGCAAAATAACACAATTAGTGCATTTCTGATTATTAGAAGAAGCTGGTGTTTCCTTTTCTTCCCGTGCTTCTGGAAGCCGTGGGGTTTTCCAGGCTTACTACCATTGTCTTCCAGGAAAATCCTGAACCTGTAGTAATTGTTTTCTTGAGCAATGTACCAGCCACTAGCCACGGACTGCTTTCCATGACTGATTCTGTTGCCTCTTCTGGAGTAATTAAACTCTCTATGTAGTATTTAAGTAGTCACTGGAACACTACCAAGTCCTCTGCCTTCCTTTGTTAACATTCCTATGGCCTTTGTGTCCTCATCTCTTAGTTAGTGTTTAAATATTAAATAATTATCAAGAAGCAGTTAAGCAGGAGAGGTTTGCTTTTCAGAGTTATTGCAAGAGTCATAGGTGACGTGCATTTAAAAGAGAGAAAAATTTGAATCCAAATGTAAAGCAGAACGAGGATTTGAGCTGCATCTCTCATCCCTCTAATGAATGGCCCAGCCATGAGACAACAGAACTGAAGAACAGCAATGCAGCACCTCCCTATAGGCAGTCAGCCCTGTGGGGAGTATTCATTTGCCTAACATCTCTGAGATCCCCAAAGGGTCAGGGTCAGGACCACTCTAACTCTTATCTGTATCTCTAGAAGTGCAGACTCCCTTTGTAAATGACAGCATCCTGCCACATCTAACTGTGGCTGCTGTGGACGTTGGGTATTCTTCCTGCAATGACAGCAGCATTTATGTTGGCTGTGGAGTGGTAACAGAAATCTATCCTCAGGTTTTGAAATTCCACACATGAAAGGCAGAGATTTGCGATTACCTGGAACTGAAAAAAAAAAATCCCTTTGGTCAATCAATTAATAAAAGAAAATAATTCTGAGAAGTTTTTCCTTAGCACAGAGTGTGCTAATTCCTATCTTCCCCCTGTCACCGGGTTTTGTTTCAGGCAGTGAAATGAATACATCTGCTTTTTGTCACTTGGAAAATACAGTGTGCATTTGGTCTCTGGTTTCCATTGCAGTAGGCCCAGTTCTCTCTAACTCCCCCAATCTGTTTGATCCTAAAGCTAAATATGAGAGTGAACATTTCTGTACAATTATGATGCTTATTTTCTGCACACTGATGCTTACTTTAATGACAATTTTTTCTTTCTCCTAGAGATGCATGTTCTCTCTTTGGAATGACACAGAAGACAATGGCCATGCCTTGGTGTCACCATGCATTTGTTGCCTGTTTCAGTACAGTGTCCTCATGGTGTATACCAGACACCCTAGTCCACAGAGTGCATGCATGCAGAAGTCCTTTTACTCCACTGAGGTTGCAAAATGAACAGGGCCACTATGAAGCAATCACACAATCAGATCATGCTGCAACCTGTGCCTCCAAATACCTGTGCAATCCTTATTTCAGCATCAACATGGGCAACTGGTCCCACTGGGTCACCCCTGGTCTAAGTTTGCAGGAATGCTGCTGTTGCCTCTGCCATATTAAAGCCATTTTAATGCATACATATGGCTTCCTTCTGAATGTCATTTGTAGTAGCTCCAAGCTCCCTCAGACTCTTCTGAAGTACCAGACTGAAGTATTATTTGCAAAGGCACTTGATACAGGTGCAGAACCAATGCCCTGGAATCCAGCACTGATGGCTTTTATGTTCTCTTGCTATGAAATCAAAAGTAACTCCTTTTCCTCTTTCCTCCTGGAGGAAATTTCTAAGTCTCTTCTTGACTCCGTAATGTTCCACATTATCTTCTCCATCATGTTAGGATTTGTTTTTATTTGGGTCTTTCATTCCTGACACAGTAGCCCTGCCTTAGTATCTTTGCTGAAAGGTGCACAGGATCACAACTCTGGAGCTGGGTGAGCATCTCATGGCCCTGTGTAACACATGACAAGAAGCAGAAAGGACAACAAGTGGTCCAGATGCAGGGAGAGAAAAGAAAAAAATTCTCATGAGAAGATTTCATCAGTACTAATGTCATCTCCCTTACAAACATTTTATGTTGCAATTGACCACTTGACTGAAATACTGGTATACTCATTGTTTATGGAGGCGCATGGCCTCAGCCATTCTCACTTGTTCTCTAACCCCCATGTGTCTGGAAAATGGGGCTCAGTACCAACCTCCACTACATAAAACTGCTGAAGGTGGCTGGAGTTTTGCAGCAGGAGATGCACTTTGAGCTTATGTCAGGCAGGGAACAGGAAAATTTGCTGGTCCTTTGGTCTGTGGGATGATCAATTTTACAGTTTGCTGTGAGGTCATCTACCAGCTTCTCACCATAAAGATGGGAGGTGAGAGAAGCTTGTAGATCCAAGTTTGGTTTTTTTTGACTCATTGCTTGATGACATCAAGTTGAGGCCATCTCTAGAGATACTCAGAGCCAGAGAGCAGTCTGCTAATCAGGATTTTCATCTTAATTAAGTTCACTGTAATTAATTACTGGGTTGTATCTTATTGAAGACTGGCCCATAGTATCTCTGTTTATCAGTTGTAAAAAATAGGATAGTTCCAAGATTTCTGAGTCTGTTTGAAAAAGAATGATATCTCTTATGCAGACCTTGGAGTCTTCAAAGGGTGCATTGGTGCACATACACGTCTCAGTGAGTGCCTGGGATGAAGGTGTTAATAGATGCCATGGATACAATAAAGAAGAAGACTCGTTCCCTTGTGCAGTGCTGTTTCTTTTTATTTATTTATTCATATTACACTTATTATAACACTACCAGCATGAGGAGTGTTGCAATAATGAGGGCAGTAGAGATAAGATCATATGCCTGTGCAGGCTGCTGGTACCTTGCACACAGCTTGATCCTATTCAAAGGCTTAGATGTACTTAAATACTATCCAAATACTTTATCTCTTCAAACCTCTTAAGGCCTTAATGCCTTAAAAATACACCGTGGACCACTCAATCTGACAAAATGAAATGTTTCAGGCTTTTGACAGTAGTAGGAGCTTATAGAATCATAGAATCATAGAATAGTTTGGGTTGGAAGGGACCTTAAAGATCATCAAGTTCCAACCCCCCCTGCCATAGGCAGGGACACCTCCCACTAGATCAGGCTGCCCAGTGCCTTGTCCAGCCTGGTCTTGAATACCTTCAGAGAGGGGGCATCCACAGCCTATCTGGGCAACCTGTTCCAGTGCTTCACCAGCCTCACTGTAAAGAATTTCTTTCTTATGTCAAGTCTAAATCTACCCCCTTCCAATTAACATGCATTGTTTCTAGTCCTCCCATCTGATATAATATTAAAAAGTCCTTCCCCTGCCTTCCTGTAGGACCCCCTCAGGTACTGATAAGTTACTATAAGGTCCCCCCTGAGCCTTCTCTTCTCCAGGCTGAACAACCCCAACTCCTTCAGCCTGTCCTCATAGGGCAGTTGCTCCAGCCCTTTGACCATCTTCGTGGCCCTCCTCTGGACCCGCTCCAATAGATCAATGTCCTTCCTGTGTTGAGGGCTCCAGAACTGGACGCAATACTCCAGGTGTGGTCTCACCAGTGCCGAGCAGAGGGCCTTGAGTGCCCAGCCAAGGGTACATATGATCCTCAGAAAGACCCCAGCAGACTGCCAGGGGTCAGGAGGGGCTCCCTGACTTTTGTCTCTGGAAAATGGAATGATGCTGGGGCCATGAGCACAAGAACATGTCCCCTCCTGGGACAAAGGATATGGAGGTGTGGTTCATGATGATGTAAAAGAAAGCGTCTGCTCAGCAGATGGCTGAAAGGGTGAATTTCCCCTTGGCGACGGAACAGACATAGTGCCAGAGAACCAGGTGATTGCCATTTTTGGGTAGAAATTTGTGGGTAGGGAGTATTTTCTGGTCTCTGTGCTCACACTGCTTGGCATGATGGGGACCCCTTCCTTCTTGCTTCGATTGAAGTCTCTTGCTTCAATTGGAATCTGAAGAAAGAAAAATTACCGCAACAGAGTGAGTCTTTGGGAATGGGATTAATTCAGTAAGGAGATATATTTTGCCTCTGAAGTTTGAGTAATGTGGGTTGAGGGAAATGCATTATTATCTACCATAGTTCCTTTCCTGAGACCAAATAAGACTTCAGTATGCCTGGCACTAATGGAAGTCTTAAGAGTGTTCTTCTGCAGTATATTTTGTTGCCTATATCCACCAAGTGTGGGAATAAAATGTCATACTTATGAGTTTACTCATCATGTGACTTCTCTCATTTCAATGAAAATAATTGATCCCAGCCATGTACATGCAATAATGCTTTGCAAGTAGCCGCTTACTGTACCAAATGCTACATACTGTACTCACAGACTAGAACTTAGTGTCAACCCCTGTGAATTATTTCTGAGGCAAAACACAGAAGAATTCTCTCCAGGGTAACACTGAGGTTACAGGAGTTCATATAGCAAAGGGGAATCAGCTTCTGGGTTGCAAAAAAATTTGCTGTATGATCTGCTTGTGGAGTTATGGTGCAAATACTTACTAAAGAGAAGATTAAAATACATATTACAGAAGATCAGCAGCAATGACTGTATTCGTGCACACTGCAGATGGATTGCTAAGGAAAAGCTGGGACAGGGCACAGTAACACTGAACTTTGAAGGCACCACCATTCTGCTGATGCAGGATTGGCTCACTCCCTTCTCTCCCCCTGGTTTCCCCATCCAAAGGTGGCTCGTAGCACTTGTGGGTGGCAGAGCTGCTGGGATGACAGGGCGATGGCACCCACGCACCCTACCTACCAGTGGTGATAGACATGTGTAAGGAAGGAGCGTGTTTTTGGGTTGGATGCTACCTCCCCACCCCTGCCCCCTCTCATGACAGCACAGCCTCTTCAACCTTTAAGTTCAGACACCCTGATTCACCATTAAACCTGTATCATCCTGCAAAACCCTCTTATGTTGTCAAGAGACACCTCACTGAAATTACTCTCTGTGGGCTAATGCTCATGGCTGCTGTGCACTGCAGTAAAAGTACACAAGTGACAACTCTAAATTGTGCACCTTTTGAGCACACTTGGACCCAAACTGCTGGCAGCAGTATCTGGTAGATACTGTAATTTTTTTTCTATGCTGAGATCCCTCTGACTGAATATTTAGCTAGTACAGCTGAGCCTGGCCTGTAAAACCTCCCTAGAGCACTGAAATGCCATCTTGGTGCAGCTCATATTCCAAAAAATATACAGGTTGTATATGAGGTGTCTTGCAGCTTTGTCCCTTGTACCACACTCCTCCTCATGGTAAAGATAAAGTCATGTCAATGTTAAGCCTTACTCCCATTCTGCCCTCCGTCCTGGTAGGAACTGAGGTGCAGGAGAGGATCCAGAGAAGGTCAAATAAGCTGGTGAGGGGTCTGGAAAACAAGTCTTATGATGAGTGGCTGAGGGAGATGGGGGTGTTTACCCTGGAGTAAAGTAGGCCAAGGAAGACTCTATAGTACCTGAAAGGAGATTGCAACGAGGTGGAAGTCCATCTCTTTTCACAAGTAACAGGCAATACAGCAAGAAAAAATGGGAAAGTTTAGTCTGTATATTATGAAAAATCCTTGCACCAAAAAGATTAATAAACATTGGAACAGACTGCCCAGGGAAGTGGTTGAGGGACCATCACTAGAGGTATTTCAAAGACAGGCAGACAATAAAGCTTAGAGATATGATTTAGTGATGTTTTTTGTCGGAGTTAGACTGATAGGAAATAAGGGAAGGGAAGAGAATCCAGCTATTTTATAGAATCATAGAATCTCTAGGCTGGGAGTGTCCCTTCAGATCATCAAGTCCAATGATCAACTCAACTCCAACAAAAGCCATCACTAAATCATATCTCTAAGCACTATGTCTGCCCATCTCTTAAATACCTCCAGGGATGGTGATTCCATCACCTCATTGTCAGTCTGTTCCAATGCTTAATCACTCTTTCAGTAAAGAAATTTTTCCTAATATCCAGTCTAACCCTGCCCTGGTGCAACATGAGGCTGTTTCCCCTTGTATTTAGATCTCCTGCTCAAGCCAATACTGGTTAAGCAATCAGGAGCTGGGACAGCCCAGGAGGCATCTGTGCCCTGTGCACACCAGGGCTGCTTGATGTTCATGAGGGTTTGCACAACCTGGACCGGACAGTTTGCCCTGGTGCAGATCAGGGTGAAGAAGATATTGTGAGAGCTAGCTGGACAGCAGAAAGCTGTAGTGAAAGAGAGACCTTCATTTCCCATTCACTGCTACCCCTTGACACTACTCAGCTGCTGATACAGCACTGTGGCACATCTAGTTTCATCCCCTGAATACTGTACAAAATGGGGATGCAATGGAAAGATCATGGCAAAACCAGAGCACCTCAGCCTCCCCTGCAGCCCCTTCCCCCCCATTCCTGGATGGGTTTTTAGCATATGTTTGTTTTCTAAAAATTACTGTTCTTTCTTTCCATTTCTAGACATTAGTGAGAAATGGAGGGAAGCTGTGGCCACTTGATGTTACTGCCAGCAGCTGTGGTAAGCCACTTGGACCTGAAGCAGACACAGTGACATCTGCTCCAGCCTTTTCATACCAGAAGCCACATAAGTCCCTGCAAGATGCTAGAACAGGCTTGAAGACTTCACTAACAGAGACTCTGATGCCTAAAGGCTCAACTTGTACCTCAGCCAGAGAGCAGGAGAGGTCAACTGCATCTTGGGTCCTTTCAGTACAAGTAGATCATGGCCAAGGTTGCTGAGAAATAAGAACAACCCTTTCCACGCTCCAACAGCCAAAGACAACATGACAGCAATAGGGATGTATCTCAAAGATTTGGAAGCAAGGACATTCTCTAAACTGTACTAGCAATTTTCCTGCATGAAGTAAACTTGACTTGCCCTGTATGTTGTCAGCCACAGCTTAGGGAGCTTCCCTTGTGTCTTGATTTCCATGTAGCTGAAAATGGGTGCATTTCCAGTAGCTACTTAGCAGGCTTCCAGGACTTGGTGGAAAGGTGTATTTTAAAGATGAATTAAGAAAGGCAACTCACTTGAGGTCAAGAACATTAGCAGTGAAAATTCATTTTTCTGGGCACTGCATGTTTTCCAGGTTAACTTGCCCTGGCCCAGCTGTTGGGGTAACACAGCAGTTTTGCACCTTTCAGCAATGCTGTGGGTTTATATATATATCCCAGCTGAAATAATTGAACTCTTTCCAAGTGAGAGGTTGGATCCTGCCTCTTGCCCTTCTCCCCCAGCAGAGGAGGACAAGCAGGCCTGCTTGGAAGAGCACTTACTTTTCTTTCCACCTTAATCTTCCAAGGCATGTCAGCTCAGCTGCTTCTTATCACTCCCATCTCTGTGTCTCTGAGCCTCTGGTGTTAAGAGAGTTCAGGACCACACAGAATCAGATATTTCATTAAATGGCTAACATGAGACAAGGACCAAAGCTGAGGCTAACCCTGAGAATCATACAGTTACGAGCAGATACTGCATTAGCCAAGAATCATGGCTGATGCTTTCAATACATACTTCTTCAATACCATGAGGCCATTTTCTCTAATTTATAAAAACACTTTGAGAACTTTAGTGAGATATTTTGCAGAATTCTGCTAATCAGTTTCATTATTCATCTCTATTTATTCTTTTTTGTTTGTCTGGGGGTTTTGTTGTTGGTTTTTTGGGGTTTTTTTGGTAAATCACAGTGTTCTCTTGTCACTTCTTTCACCTTTGAAAAAAGGGCAAAAAAGGTTAAATTCTCTATTCCAATGTCAAGGAGCTAGGCTATGAAAATATAACAAGCTGTTGCCAGAGAACAAGTTAAGAAAGATTCACCCCGACCAGCAAGGAGACCGGATATGACCTTCCCTAAAAGCCTTTGGAGTATAAATATTTTGTCTCGGCTGTGTGAAATACCAGTGCAATGAGGGTGTGTAAGAATGCTGACCAGGCTGCAGCATGTCTGTCTGACCACAGAGGCAGCATGGGACCCAGAGGGCTAGGATGGATGTGGGCTGGGAGTCTTCTGCCTTGGGACAGGCAGTGACGAAGTGTTTCTAGGATTATTCTAAAAAAAAGCATCACCAACTCCTGAATTGAGAAGGATTCTCATAGCACACATGCCCTGTAAAACCCAAGTTCCAAACTGGTGATGTTCTGTTTACTTATACACCTCCCCAGTCCTGAATTAGTATCAACAGATGTCATACTTAGGCTAAAAAATAAGTACTTGTAGCTTGGGAAGATTCTCTGAGTGCTGGTTACCTTTACCATGGATCTAATACCACTCCAGTTGTCATGAAGAAAAAAATGGGTCTAATGTATTTTTATTTTACATCTCCTCCCCTACGATCCATACTTTGGAAAAAGTAAGAATAGACAATACCCAACATTCACTGAAACTCAGCACTGCAGTTGCCTTTATTAGGAGGATTTTCAAAAAATTTCAAGGTTTCATTTTGGCATTGGATTTATCAGGCAAAATGGCAGACTAGTGCTGCCTAGTTTGGGAAGGTGTGAAGATGTGAAGATCTTTGCTTGAATGCTCTTTTTCTACACAATTCTCTTGTCCTTCCCATTTCTTTCCTGAATGGTAATGCTCAAACTTGAAGAAAACCCACATCAAAGAGGAACTACTCTTTTTCACTGAAAAGTATGGATTTCTGACATTGTTTCTGAAAGTTTAAGTGTCTGAGAGCAGCTCGATTGCAGCTGTACCTCTGCTCACAAAGGGGATGCAAAGGGGACCAGTCACCAGTAAAGATACTAGAGGGGAGCTTTACTCAGTCACAATAATGTGCTAAACTAATAACAGAAGGGTTCAGTGCTGGTTTCATGCAGTAAAGCACCCAGTATTTGAAGGCAGTTTTCAACCATAACATGTTCAGTGAACACTCCCTATTTCTCTGCAGCCTTTCTCTGTTAGTGCAATCTGGAAGTCTTCAGGCAAAGAGGAATAGTGCAAAGGCCCTTCCTCAGATGCACCCTCCCAAATTCCATGTTCATGCCTCAGAGAGTTGAAGCTGTTTCTTTGTTAGCCCTTCACGAAGTCCTTCTTCTATGAATGGTGAAAATTGTTTTACTGATGCGCTGCTGCCTTTTCTCTCATATCTCAGACCAGCAGTACAAAATACAAAGTTAAAGACAGAGTATGAGGAGCTTAGGGTTGTAGCCTCAGATGGCAGCAGGAGTGCTGGGAGAAGACTGTACAAAGAAAGGAACTGAAACAAGTTTGTTGCATGATGTCAGGCCATTTTACAGCTTGGCAATGTCAGAATCAGCTCCTGCTTGCACATTGCAAACTTTCATATATTGTAATTTCAGCAGAATTGTAAGGATCTTCAAAGGCCATATAGTCCAACCCCCCTGCAGTAAGCAGGGACATCTTGCATTAAATCAGGTCGCTCAGAGCCTCATCAAGCCTGGCCTTGAATGTCTCTAGGCTACCTGTTGCAGTGTCACAGCCCTCATGGTGAAGAACTTCCTAATGTCCAATCTAAACCTAGCCTGCTCTAGTTTAAAACCATTAGCCCTTGCCCTTTCACTACACCACCTGGTAAATAGACCCTCCCTAGATTTTCTGTAGGCCCCCCTCAGGTACTGGTAGGCCATTATGAGGTCTTCCTGGTGCCTTCTCTTCTCCATGCTGAACAGCCCCAGCTCTCTCAGCTTGTTAATGTATCTCTATATTTTCTAGTTGAGTGCCAGCTCTAAAGAGGGGACAGAACGAATAATGCATGACTTGAGTCACTGATTACACTTCATTAAGAGCAACTGTCATGTATCTAAAAAGTCCAGGGTGGGAGCAGCCTACGGGAAAACATATTCTCGTAATCCTTAAAAATAATCAGCCAATTCCCAGAAATTAGGGAAGTGCTATACTGATTGAAGCATTTAGCCAGAACAGGTGATTTGGTTACCCTCATTAGCAAGAACATATGGGGAGAAGCTTGGATACCACTTTGCTGCTCAATAGTTTAGCCCAGCAGTAGTTGTTGCTTGGTTTTTTTGCCCATTAATTAACCAGTACATTTTAAAAGTCTAAATCTGAAAAGGACCCTTAGTAAAAATGATGGAAGCCAACGGAGTGCTTCGTTTCACAGTGACATTTGCAGTAAAGTAGTTATTGCCATCACCCCAAATCTCTCATCTGGGGCCTTCATTGTTGTTTTTACTCTTCCTTCTCTGGGCACATGTGGTCTTTGTTCACTGGGATGTTTGTCCTAGTGAGGCACGCTGAGCTCCAGGAGCATCATGCAGCCATAACCAGGATATAATCTACACATACCTTCCGTTCTGGCTTTTCCTTGCACAAATGGTAGGGCTTTGATCACACTTGTCTGCACTTCTGACCACAGACTCTTGTGCTTGCTCTCCTACCAGCCACTGTCAGTCAGGACGCTGCGACTTAAAACTCATGAGTTCATCTAGTTCTGCAGTGAAATGTCTCTTGGCTGGAAAAAGCTGGTTCCATGAAGGCAATTTTTTTTTATAATTTTTTTTTTTTTGACAAAAGTTATTTTCTAAAAACTGGTCAAAAGCCATCAGTCAATGTCATTCTTCTTCAGCCTCTTTGAGACGAAATTTGATTTTCCATTTCAAAGCAACCTTACTATTTTTTATTAAGAACTTTTCAAATGTTCTTCCCAGAAAAACAATATCCTCATTTTTGTCCCCTCAAAAATTATCCCACCAAAAGCATTTTTTTTTCCTTTTCTATTTTGTCTCATAAACCATTTATTCTTCTAAAAATCTTTTTGAGTTACTTTCCTAAAAGGAATTTTTTTTGAATCACCAACTTTCCTTTGAAATGCACAAAAACTGGTTCTCACAAAACTCTTTAACAGAGAAAATGTCTTAAAGCATATGTCCCTACCATAAGGAACTTCCAGACAAAACTGATTTAGAAGTAGTTTTATTTTTCTTCCCTTTTCTGCACAAGCTCCTGCTTGTGATCTCTATTGTTTCTGGATTCTGTTCCTCATTCACAGAAGATTTGTACCAACCCCAAACCCTGCTTCCCACTAAGCCTAGGAATAGAGATTCGTAAATACACTGGAAATTGAATACCATGGATTTGGTAGAGATAGCAGTTTTATCAACCTCTCATAATTCTCTTGTCTCCACTAAAATCTCCCTGTCCCATAGACTATAAACAAGGAGACACACTGCATTTTTGTCCCTACTAAAATTATATCTGATCCACAGGTCCCAACAACCTCCTCTCCAATGCTCCTGATAAATATCTGATTACACTGAGGGCAACTGTTCGCAGTCCCTATTTAGCTTTGAAATTGGCTGCTTGAACTTCAGCATGAAAAAGGCTTGCTTACCTGAAATCTTGCCTACTTTTTCAAACTACATGTGTTTGTGTAATGTGAGATAGTATCTCAACATAGAGACTTTGCCCTGCCTTTTATTACAGCCGTATTTTACAACAAATATTACTCACAGGGATAGGCATAGTGAAGAAAAGCAGGAGACAGCAAGAAGACAGCAAAACACCATCACTGTACCAATAGCCCCAGTGTCATAGGTACTGGGACAAGATTCAGAGGACCAAATACAGATGTCTCTGTTGTTTGCATCCAGTGCTGGATCTTAGTGTCAAGATAAGGTCAGGACACTTCACATGAAGCTGTGCCCTTCCATAAAATCCCACTTCAAGCTGAGATGGTCTCCTGATGCCTTCTCCTGCTTGAAGTGAGATACTGAAATAGGGTAGGGTCTTCTAATTGGGAGAAATGACTGAAGATTAGAGCAGAATCCCTTTCTTCTATGCAGAGAACAGCAAAGCTATAACCCAGTGGTCTTTCCAATATTTTCACAAACAATACTGTTTCCAGTTCTTCATCAGATAAGAATGTTTTGTGCACACTGGACCAATTTATTCTGGAGAAGAAAGTTCTGTAGCCATGCATAGCCCACTCCACTTTTTCCTGTGGAAGTCACTGAAAAATATTCTGTCCTTCAATTCCCCTGACCAAAATATTTTTAAGGTTTCTGGAAGAATCTTGAAGGTAACCATTAAGGTTACATTTAAGGAGCAAACACCCAAATGTAGGCAGACACCAGAGGATGCACATTTATTCCTCATGTATCTTGCTGAGGTTTTTATGAAAAAGAGCTTAATCTTTCATTGGCTTGCAGAGCTCTAACCAATTAATTGCTATTTATACAAGCTAATTCTTCATAATTATAATAGGAAAAAAATTATCCACATTCAAATCCTTAGAGAGCATAAGGAAAATAAGAACAGAAAAGAGCATCTAGCCTTGAGTATTTGACCTGTTCTACAAAATTTTTGAATCAGAGAGGAGTAATTCTTCCAGGATAATATCAATTCTATTTCAGCAGAGAATGTCTACCTAGGGAACCATAATAGTATCATTCAATATGCTGGTCATTTCCCCCATGTAGATAAGAGCTAAATCTTACGTTCCTGCAGTTCCTCAAATACCATCTTGCTTCAGGAATAGTTTAAAGCATCATGAATGCATTCCATATGCATGAAATCTTCTGCCAAATGAAATTGAATTGGGTATTCTGATTGTAAAACTTAAAAACTATTAAGTGGTGTAGATTATTCAGCAAATCTCAGAGAGCTATATAGAAGAGCACTATCCAAATGAAATAAATTACCAAGCAAAAAGTTTACAACAAGGCATGTCAAGCTGAAATTTTGCCTGTGGGGAAACTTATTTCATAGTTTGAAGTTTTCTCCTCTTCCTAAGTCTATTTGTACACTGTAATGTGATTAACAATGAATGGCTCAAGTAAAGGATTTAGCATCTAGTTTTGGTCTGTACCAAGAAAGCAGCTGGGTCCTGAAAAAAATTCCAGGATTGCCTCTGGCTGTGAGGAAAGTTTTTGCAGGCACAAGCTGCTATTGTCTCTGGAGTGCACATCTAACTTTTATAGGTATTTCAGAAGTGCTGACCATAACAGCTGTCTGCAAAGGCTGGAGCCAGTCTTTAGAGGAGTGTCTGAAGAAAGTTGCAATGATGGGATGGAGTGATACTCACTCCAGCTCTGCATGAAGAGATTACATAGGTGGGAACTCTTAATATTCAGTTTCAGAGCCTGTTTTCTTCCAGCAGTAACTCTGAATGGGTCCTGCAAGAGTGTTTGGTCCAATGCTCACATTATTCTGGAACACAGGACTCTGGTTGCTACAAGGTGTGTGTTGGCTGAACCATCCCAGAATTTCTCAGTGGAAATGATGAAGTGCTTTGAAACAAAACATGGCTTTTAATCTGAATCAAGTGACTTGCCAAGCCCAAGAGAGACAGTGAGGGTCATGCCCAGATTGGCACAAGTCCTATGAAACATTTTTGCCATGTTTGCAGGAGGGAGGATCTGTTGTCTCCTCTGCACACAAAGATTTAACCTTCCATGTTTGTGCTCAGTTATGGATGACAGACAGAATGGAAAGACACCTCTAATCTCTATGAAAGACTTCAGAGGAGCATCAGCTTCCTGAGACTTGGTTCTTGGACAGCAAAGCCAGGCAGGGTGAGGTGAGACTCCCCCTCCTCCAGAATAAAATGTGAAAGAAGTTCCAAATCTCATGGCTGCAAACCCCTGATTGCTGCAGTGTTTCCTTCTCATGGCAAGGGCAGAGTCAGTATCCTTCACAAGTTACAGGAACACTAAGATAAAATGCTGTTATCCTAGATCTATCCTTTGCCTCACTGCGACTTTTCCCAGCTCCTGCCTTACATGAGTGCCTGAAATACTTCAGAGACCAGCCATCTCCTCTACCTATTTTTATTACACAAGATGCATGAAGACACTCCACATCTCTAGTATTGTTTAATCAGGTAGGAATTTCCCTTCTCTCAATGCTTTGTCCTTTCCTGGACAAGGACACTCATCAGACACTGAAAAACAACCTAACATTTTCTTGCTTTTTATTTTTAAGAGGAATTCCATGCTTTCACTGTTTCTAGCCTACAGAATTCCTCTTCCTGTCACCTGTACAGACTGCTTTGTTACTAAATACAAAACATGACACAGGCAGCTAGAACAGTCACCAAACTGGTTATACATAAGCAAACCTGTTTCAGCTTGAAGAACCTGGCTGGGGCTTCTCCATCTATACCATGCAGAACTGTGCTGCAGGCAGAGACAGTCAAGTGACCCTGTTTTGGAGTTGTGTCCTTGGCCAGAAGGGACAAGCTAATATACCCGGTGTATTTGTCAGTGGACATGGGAAGACCAGTGGATATCATCTATCCAGACTTTTCCAAGGCTTTAGACACAATCCCTCATAACATCCTTCTCTCTGAGTTGGAGAGATATGGCTTTGATGGGTGGACTCTTTGATGGATAAGCAATCATCCATCGGTGGCTGTATGGTTGCATCTAGAGCATAAATGTCAATGTTTCAATGTCCATATGGAGAGGAGTGACAGTGGTATTGAGTGCATCTTCAGTAAGTTTGCAGACAACACCAAGCTGAGTGGTGCAGTTGACAAGCCAGAGGGATGGTATGTCATGCAGAGAGGTGGGCCTGTGCAAACCTCATGAAGTTCAACAAGGACAACAACCATTTTCAGGAAGGGGAAAAAAGAAGATCCAGGAAACTACAGGCCAGTCAGTCTCACCTCTGTGCCTGGCAAAATTATGGGGCAGATCCTTCTGAAGGTGCTGCAAAAACACATGGAGGATGATACTGAGGTGATTGGAGGTAACCAACATGGCTTCACCAGACTGGATGGTGAGTGGCTTGGGTGCAGCCCTGACAAGAAGGATTTGGGGGTGTCAGTGGATGAAAAACTTTAAACAAACAGCCAGTATGCACTTGCAGTCCAGAAGGCCAACCAAATCCTGGGCTGCATCAGGAGAAGTGTGACCAGCAGTTCAAGAGAGGTGATTTTGTTCCTCTGCTTGGCTCTGGTGAGGCCCCACCTGGAGTACTGTGTCCAGTTCTGGAGCCTTGAACATAAGAAGGACATTGAGCTGTTGGAGTGGGTCCAGAGGAGGACAATGAAGACTATCAGAGGGCCGGAGCACCTTCCTTCTGAGGACAGGCTGAAGAAGCTGGGGTTGTTCATCCTGGAGAAGAGAAGGCTCAGGGGGACCTCATAGTGACTTACCAACACCTGAAGGGGGCCTACAGAAAAGCAGGGGTAGGACTTTTTATTAGGATATGTGATGGCAGGACTAGGAATAATGGATATAAATTGGAAGAGGGGAGATTCAGACTAGATATAAGAAAGAAGTTCTTTACCTCACAGAAACATTGGTAAAAGGAAACAACTGATTGGCTCATAGCCAAAGCTTCAGGCAAAGTTGGCTTAAAACTTGTCTACATCCAAGCCAGCACACCATTAGCGAACAGCTTTATATCTTCTGAGGAGCTGGGGATAGTGGAGAACTCTTCCTTAGTTTATCAGTCATGATGCAATAGAGCTTCCTGAATGGCAAGAGTGGGAAGTACCCAATACTAGTAGATATTCAGTGCAGATACTAAGAGGGATATAGTAAGGCTGAAGATAACTGCATGCATGCCAGAAGGATTAATGCTTCCTGTCCTCTTTGTCTCTGATAGTCTATTTTATTCAATACTGGTTATTTCTTCAATATTGACATATAAACAGCTCCCAGCACTGAAACCGTGTCACTCTTCCTCTAAAATAATGTCTGGGTCTGTTCTTTCATGACTTACAGGTGGTGTCCACCCAAGCAATATTAAATTATTATGAGATTCAATTTTTAACTCTGCGGTTATTCCCAGCAGCATTTATTTTTACTATAGTTGGGAAGAAAACCAAGTCACTTTTCAGGAAAACCCACCATTCATATGTGGGACATCTCCTGGTACAGTCCTCTTGACCTCACTGACTGTGCTTAGCAAAAGGCCACCATGTAAAGACAGGTTGAGATGTCTTTAGGTGCAAAGGGAGTCCCAAAAAATGAGTACACTCAAAATCTGGTATTACATGCCTCTAGTCTCTGTGGAGAAGGGGGTCACCAGCCAGGTAGACCAGACTGCTATCTGGTGCAGTAGCAGGGCAGAGTCAGTCTCCGTCATGAAGTCTCCAGAAGTATTTGCTTCTGCTCACCAACATTTTAGATCCTATAATCATAGAATTACCTAGATTGGAAGGGGTGTTTCAAATCATCAAATCCAACCATCAATTAGACTCTGACAAACCCATTCCTAATCACTGTCTAACTGAGCAGTACTTCAACCACTTCCCTGAGAATCCTGTTAATAACCCTTTCAGTGTAAAGAATTTTTCCTAATATCCAGTCTAACCTTCTGTGGCATAACTTGAGGCCATTTCCTCTTGTTCTACCACCTGTTCCTTGGGCAAAGAGGACAACCACCACCACTCTACAACCTCCTTTCAGGTAATTGAAGTAGATAATTCCCTTTCCACTCAAGACCAGACATGCTGGACAATAGTCCAAATCTGGCAATGGGGTCAGAATTTGGCACCCTTGACAAGCAAACTAAATTCACCCTTGTATTTTCCCTGAGGAGGCTGCCAACTTAACCGTAAGAGACTATTTTCTTCTCCTTTATGTGTGGCTTTTCTTTCTGGGAATATTCAGCTTATTTGCCTCAGCAGGAGATGTGCAGCTCTCTCAGTTACCCTGTTCCACTTCAGCCTTCTTTATATTCTTGCCATAGCCATTGTCTGCACCTGCTCGGCCTGTTTTCTATCTTCTGATTACTTACTTTTTCTGCCCCTTCAGAACTGCAATATATAAAAAAAATTAGAGCCATCATCCTGGTTTCACAGCTATGTGATAGCAACCACCACATCTCTTATTTCATCATCGTCATAACCCAGTTCTCAGACAGTTGCTGCTTTGTTCACATGTTTAATGCACAGAATCAGATGTAAGACTGGATATGTAACAAATCAATTCATTTCAGAAAGGTATCATACAGTACAAACATCCAGGGTACCCCAGAGTATCATAAAAAAAAATGGACAGAGGCCTTCTGTGGAATGGGAGTTTTGCTGCTGGCTTCAAGGAGATCAACATGAAACCTTAAAAGGTACAGCATTATCAAGAAAAAAAATAACAGGTCACCAAGTTTCTGTCAGAGTTTTGAGGTGCTTTTGCTACTAAATAAAATCTTTTCTGGTGCCATTAAAACACCATCCAAATCATGATAGCTTTGATGTTGTTGAGTCTGCAACAGAACATAAAAACACTCCATCAGCAATGTTCATAAAATAACAGTCTTTGAGTGACCCTCAGAGTGATAACACAACAGATTATATTCTTCATTATTATTATTTCCAGGCTGTTCACCATAATACCTCAAGTATGAGCCAGATAAGGAAAACCACATCCCACTGTGCTGATTTTTAATGTCTTGATTTGCCAAGTAATGGGGTGGCTGTTAGCATACATGGCTCTCATTCACATACATTGGTGCTAATTGCAGGAGAATATACTGAGCAGCTATTTTTCAAGTACTTAATATGCACAATTGCTGTGAAGAATTTCCCAACCTGTCCAGGATGTAATTAACAGCTCAAGCAAAACATTGTATTTACCGTTATTGCTAAGCTCTTCTGAATACACTTTCAAGGTGGTGAATTGATGAGTGCATGTAATCTTTAAATGATCAGATTGATAGTGCGTGCTAAGAAGACAAAAGACTCCCTTTGACAAATAACAAGAAGAAATCTGGTTTGCAGACTCCAGAGAAGAAGTGCTTCAGGTATTAGGAGGAATAAATGCCGCAGTGTGGCTGGCTGTGTTTTAACTCTGTGTGTGGACTTGATCAGAAGCACTGGAAAACTTTTAAACAGTCATTGCACAGTTTGGGAGGGGGAATAAAGCTTCTGTTCATTGTTTGCACATTAGTGTAAATAACATTTGATGACAGGAAAAGGAATATTTGGCTCTCTCTACCCTGGGACTCTGAATTTGTCTTTTAAATGACTCGCTTATGGTTATGCAGTGGACTCTTTACTGACTTTTTTTCTAGCATCCTGGTTTTGGAGTCTACTGTATTTTCTTTTAATTAGAGCATCCCTGGCCCACTTCAGGATGCTCAGCAGAGACTGGGAAAAGTACAGAGGCTGAATTGATGCTCGCCTCTACCCCCCTGGCTCTTTTGGCTTTTAAAATAGCCATGCTTGATTACAGGATGGTTGTGGAGTTATTGACTGCAAGGGCTCAGCTTGTTAAAACTGAACTTGAATTATACAGCTTTGTCTGTTCATACAACCCAAATGGTCACTCTCAATTTTTACAGAGTAAACCTGAAAATGCTTGGAAGAGGCTGAGTGAGGTCTTCAGCCACCTGTAGCATGGGGGAGATGGATTATTAGCCCCACTGGCTTCTCCTCTGCCTCTCACCAATATGCTTTTGCTAAAAATGTTTAACTTACTGGTATTTTCTGGTGATGACTGTTTTGCCACTTCCTACCTGTGGGCCTCCTCAGCTTTCTGATGACTTGCACCAGGGTCATGTATTGGTCATGCAACCTGCGTGACAGATCCAACACTGTAAGACAAAAACATTTGATTGCTATTAATGAGCACTCAAATCTTACACTGAAATTTCACTGAAAGTGCCCCCCCTCCCTTCTCCCTCCTTTCTCCCAGAGGAGAAGATGGCTGCCAGCCAAGCAGCTTTTTTAAGCCATGTTTTTTAGTCAGGTGTCTATAAACCTTTTTTTTTGGAGGAGAGGAGGTGGTAACACTAGAGGAAGCCAGAGCTGTTGAACCTGAGCTGGGTCACGTAGATTTTGCAGCGGTCTGTGTCCCAGGAGGAGCTTGGCCCCACAGCCAGGGAATCTCTGCACCAGCACAGAGCTGCAGTGTGACTCACAGTCACCCCAGCAGGACTGTTTGTATCCGTGTTTTCCTTCACCATTTTCATTAAAATTAAAAAACAAACCAGCCATAAATCTTTCAACTGGCTTCAGTGCTTTTTTTTTTTTCCTAAACCCCAAATATAGAGCTGAATCAAATCTGACAGGGTTGTCTTTATGTTCATCATAATTTTGCTACAAATTCATCATGTGCTATGCTGGAAATCTGCTTGACAAGTGTTTTTAATTTGAAGGGAAAATACCAGAAGAAGTTATATCACTTGCAAATTGATGAATGCATCTCTCTTTTTTTTTTTTTT
>VZTY01026674.1:139715-161687 GCA_013400935.1 Turnix velox
TTTTTTTTTTTTTTGAAATGATTTGCTTTCATTTCCATCACCCTCTTCTTGCAGATGTTATCAGTATGAGAAAGTCAAGGTAATGCTGGAGGAGGCTGTTCACAGATCACCTAGGCACACTTCCAACCCTTTGCATGGTTTTTTTTTTCCTCATGTAAATGCATAAATGGTTTACAAGTTCAGCAGTATTAAGCTGGTTACCTTAGTACCAGATCTTTGTCTCCCATTGTAAGTTGTGGTACTGCATACGGCAGCTCCACATACCATAGCCTTGTTAGCCAGGACTGTTAAAATAATTTAAGTGCCTCAGTTCTGTTGGAGACATGGACCTTTGAGTTTTCTGGACCCCACGGTACTCTAAACAACCATCCCTAAAACTGTGGATGTCCAGACTTGAGAGCAGTTCTACAGAAACATAGGAAATCAAGGGGAGACAAAAAATGTTTGCATTGTCCTAGGATAATATCTGCAGTAACTTGTGTTCACACCACAACAGGGAAAATAAAATGTAAAAAACCCACAAAACCCAAACAAAGCACAAAACAAAACAGGAAGGGGCTGGAGTAAAAAGGGCTTTGAAGACATTGGGCAGCAAAATAAAAATCCACTAACAAAACTGGAATGAACTCTTCAGTGAAGACCCTTTCAGAAAACACTGGGAAATATAAACATATGCTCATCTCATCCACTTTAGGAGCTTGTTGGAGAGGAAATGTAACTACGGAGGAACATTCAAAGCAAAGCACAGGATTTCTGGTCCTCCTCCTGTTTTTCCCTCCTGGCCACAGTCCAGAACAGTGCACTGTTTTGCACTGGATTTACAATTACTACTCCTCATCAGTCAGTGCCAGCAAGAGGAACGGCTCAAGCCACACAGTGCAACTGACATCCTGGTGTGCCCCTGGGTCCCAGCACCCTCTGTACAGGAAGTAGGAGCAACCTAATATTATCTACAATTACATTCCTGCAGCACCTTTTATAGTAAAAGCATGGCAGAGCACCTTTCACTGGATGGATTTCCCATATCTGTGTTGGGTTTGGACAGAAACAATCCTTTCGATCAGATTTTTAAGACGGAGCCTCTGCCACGGGTTGTCTGTAGGGCACAGCACAGCAGATTAGGCAAGCAGGGAAGGTACTGCACCCAAATACAAATCTGACAAGAGATTGGTGAGTTATGTATTTAAGAACACATCCAACATTTTTCTACGGAAAATCTGTCATATTTTGGCTTAAGCATCCTAATTGCATAGAATAATATCAATTGCTGTCAGTACAATTCAGTTCAGTGGTTTCTGAGGAAGATGTTTTCACCCAGGAAAGAAAAAAGCCTCTTAACCAAAGCTTGCTGTTACTGCACTATAATGAGTTAATGTAGATTGCAGCTTTTTTAAAGGGCTGAGATGAACCAGCAGATATACACAGGGAGGTTTATGCTAGCACCTACTCCTACAGGGTATGAGTCAGGCCAGAGCTGTTGCTCTTTAACTTTTATAAGCATTAAACTTCTTTGCGAGCTGTTGAGCTACTATGAAATTTCAGGTGCAGATTTTTTTTACTGACTAACCAGCTAAAATGTCTTCCGACTGATAAAAATGCAAGGCAATTTAAAACAAAACAAACCAACCCAACCCACTGACATGGCTAGGAGAACAGAAGGAATAATGATTGCAAAAGAAAAAAAAAGGTCGTTCCATGTAGGAATCACAGTGCAGGAGTGAAACCTAACATCTAAACCTTGAATATCTGAGGCGTTGTACAGATAGATAATGTTTCAGAGATGATTTACCAACTTGTCTAATTCAGGTATTTGCTTACTAATTGTAGTCCAATCCAGCCTCTTTCTTAATTTGAGCTCTGACCCCTGGAAATTAGATTACATAAATTTAATGGGTACCCCCTCCTTTAAAGGGAACGATCAAAACCAACTCCTTAAAACACTGATCAAATCATGACAACAGGCAGAGGAGATGGGACATGTCATCTCACCCTGTGGCTCTGAAAAGAGAAGTGATTTCTTCTTAGGAAGATGAGAGCAGTAACATGTGTTAGAGTCACCTTCTCACTGTGGTTAAAGTAACTGTTCTGACTCCTTTGACTTGGAAGGAAGCTGAGGAGAAACAGGAGAGTCATTCTCCATTTTCAGGTTTATATCTTGTTACCCAAACCATTGCAACAGACATTATACTTTCAGAACTTACCTCTTTTCCATCAGGTTAATTTTCCTTCAGATAATTAAGCATTTTTATTTAGCTACTTTTAAGTTCTGCATTCAATTAGAAGTAACCTTCATCTCCTCTTTAAACACTTCTGCATATATGCAGAAAAGGCCAGTTTAACTTCAGAGCTACTTCTAAAGATAAAAACAGGGGTTACAATCATACCCATCACTTCATACATAACATATAACATAACATGACATAATATAACCACCTCTTACTCTCAGAGAGCACAGAAGTCTGCTACAAGTCCTTGTCATAACACTTTCTAGTCCCCCTTTGAGATGACCAGCGCTTTATGCTTCTTCAAGTATCCCGATGGAAGTACTGAATCTGGTGGTAATGGCACTCCCGAAAGAAAAGAGATATGTATACCTTCATATAGTCTTTAAGCCTGATTCTCAGGAGCTACAAACCTTTGCTAGTTTAAACAAGCCAAAACAGGCAACCAGTTCACTTGATGCCTCCCATCAATTCTAGATTTAGGCTGGATATAAGAAAGAAGTTTTTTACTGTGAGGGTGGTGACACACTGGAGCAGGCTGCCCAAAGAGGTTGTGGATGCCCCTTCTCTGTAAGTGTTTAAGGACAGGCTGGATGAGGCATTGAGCAACCTGATCTAGTAGGAGATGTCCTTGCCCATGGCAGGGGGATTGGAACTAAATGATCTTTAAAGTCATGATTCTGTGTGAATATGACAGTCTCAGTCATGCTGATGAAACTCAACTTCTGGCAAAGCCAGCAAGGAGCTGGCAGATAAAGCACAGGAAAATAAGGACCATAGACTGGTGAGGCCACAGCTCAGAGGCACAGAATCACAGAAATTTAGGGGTTGAAGGAACTCTGGAGAGCATCTAGTCCAATCAGAGAAGGTTCACCTTGAGCAGGTTTCACAGGAACATATTTAATCAGGTTTTGAATGTCTCCAGAGATGGGGTTGTCACAGCCTTTCTAGGCAGCCTGTTCCAGTGCTCTGTCACTCTCAAAGTAAAGAATTTTAAACTAATGTTTGGGAGGAAATTCTTGTGTTCAAGTTTGTGCCGTTACTTCTTGTTCTGTTCCTGGGCTCCACTGAAAAGAGACTGGCCCCAACAAAATGTCCACTGGAAAGCTCCCACCAAGAAAAGAGGGACCAGAGCTGGTATTCCTGAAAGTTTTAAAGGAGATGCCGGAGTGCAGAAAAAAAACCAAGAGATCTTTGATGTAAGAAGATCCATGGCTTTTTGAAGAAGTTATTTCTGACACACCATTTGTTTCTCTGTACTCAGCCATTTCCAGTTTCGAAGCCTTTGTGCCTTTCTTCCTTCACACATAAAACTTCAAGTAATAATACTTTAAGTAGTCTACATGTCAGACGAAATTCAACACCTCTCTGGGTAAATACATCCCACTGAGTCCTGTAGCTTTCATTGTGAATCAGAAGAGATGACTAATGCCATAACTGCTTATTAAAAAGAAAATTAATCATTTCTTTGTGAGCTGAAGACTTAGAATTTTTTTAACGCTTTAAACCCAAGGAAAATTAGCTTTGATAAGATACAGCATAGGCATTTGGATTTTTGTAGATGTAAAAGAGTGTTTTGTTCTCAGCAGCTACTGCTGATTTTTCTTTTTACTTGACAGATGAGCTTATCAAGTGTCACTGACATTTTTGCAGTACTGTGCTAAAATATGCTTCATTCACTACTCATCTGAGAACTACAGATATGTGTCATGCAGAAGGCACTAGAAGACCAATCCAGCAAATCATGTGGACTGGAAATGCCTCAGTTTCCTACACACCCCTTGGTTTCACTCTCAATAGCAGATACCCAAGTGAATAGACCTCTTTCCCAAGTAGTGAGAGGGGCTACATCCATTGTCTACCTTCTGCACCTGTGAGCACTTCACCCTCAAAAGCCACCACTCACTCCAAACAATACTAAAATTGAGGTCTCCAGCAATAATTTGACTGACAAATTAAGTAAAAATTAGTAAAAATGTCAAAAGTACAGAATAATATAACTTTTCATTAAAATGCCCAAAAGATTGTTCATATTTTTCCCCAGTCTATTCTAAAATTCCCTCTTGCATTTGGAGAGAACCTAGCTTTTCAGGACAACTGTTTCTGCTATGGCTAAAAGATCATAGCTTTATTGAGTTGCACTGTAAAACGTTTAAGTACACACAAGTAAGAAACACTAGGAGATTGTGATGGACATGCCATTTGCTACTAAGCAATTCTATTTCCTTCTCTCTCTGCAGCAGATGGAGGCTCAAGAAGAAAACATTCAAAGGGTGATATTTAGTTCCAGAGGTTATATTTGTAGTTTCTATTAGGAGATTAAAGCACATGAGCTACTTTTCCCTTCAGCGCTGGTTTTCACGGGCTTTGCAGAATCTGAGGACTCTTAACTGCTGGAAAACAGTCTTAATATATTGTGCCTCTGCCGGTAAATGTATCTGTTCATTGAATAGATCTGGTTGTTAAGTTTCTTTACTTTACAGAGATTGATGAGATTTACCTTACACTTAGGGCTATGCAAATAATTGATTTTGCAGTTCAGTGGCAGAACATGGCTTAAGCCAAAACCAATATTTTGGATGTTTTCTTGACAAAATGAAAAACTGAAATATTTCATTTTCTTGTTGAAAAGAACATTGAGCTCAATCAGAAACCAAATGTTTCACTATGAATTATTTTTAATAAAAACAAAGGAAAACTAAGGAACTTAGTCAAAAAACCAGCACAGAGGAAATTTTCCATTTTCACCTGATTTTCCAGCGTTTGGCAGATGACAGAATCTCACAGCCTTTCAGTTTGAAACGGACATCCAGAGATTACCCAGGCTAACCCGTCTGCTCAAAGCAAGGCAGATGAGAACAGTTTAATCTGTAAAACAGGTTCCATAGGGTTCATGTTTTCCAAAGGATCTGGATATGGACAATCCCTCCATCTTTCTTTTCACATGCTTGCAATGTCATTTATCTTGCTTCAAGTCTGAGTGACTGCAGAAAGTTTGAGTAGGAGATAAAACATCACATGGAGACTAGAATATAAGTTGTTACTCTAATTAATGAGGTAAAATTCAAACTCTAAAACTGTTTTCTGTCACAGAACAATGGAAGAAGTCTTAGCTATTCTTCTACAATATACTCTTCTGTTGCAAAGATACACAGTAGAGACCAGGGATGACAGAGTTGTTCCCACACTGCTGAAGAGGCTGTGTAAAGCAGGCTATTCATGTGTCTTACCCAGGATAAGACATTGATTTTTTGCTCTTTGGTGCCGGTTTCCCACTATTTAAAATTAAGAACATGCTCTTGGCAGGGTCTAATCCTGCAGCACTTACCCCTTGTTTCTCGTCTGCAGAGGTTGAATAGTGTGTTGGAGTAGGTTACTTGGGCAACGAGGCTTATGTTCCCTCAAATGCTGGATCACACACTACTGTACATCTGTAGCCAGTCCTGGATTGAAAGCTGTGCACTAAATGGCATTTTCAGAGTTCGGGGCAACCTGAAACTATGGCACTTTGCATCTCTCATGGCTGTAAGTCTGGCCAGAGCTGAACTGTGGGGGAAAGATATGACATTGACCACTTTGAGGATTTGCTGTTAATACAGCAGAGGGGCAGGGTACTGAAGCAGGCACAGCCTCAACTTTCATCTTGCTGAGCTGGAAACTTCTGTGTAGTGCTGGTAAAATTTTGGTTTGCTGGAAAATACAGGAGCTGCTGTTTTGGAGTGGTGTTGGTAGTAATGGTGAGGTGAAGGCTGGATGGCCTACATAACTTCTCTAAGCTCTGTTTCCTTTGATACCCCTCTTCAGCTCTACCTGGAAGCCCTTATCCTTGTTTCTGCTTCTCCATCTGATGCTGCCAAAAGGCACTGTGGAGAATCAGATGATCTTTGGGTTCCTTCCAATACAAACCATTCTATGGTACTATGTATATACAGCTATTCCAAAGGTCTAATGCGCAGGCAGAAGAAGCAGAGCTGAATGGTAAATGCTCTGCAAGCTTCCTCCCATGCCATATTCATAGCAACCTGTTGAGAGACAACGTTGCAGACATGAACAGCAAGACTTTTTAAAACAGGCTTACTGAAACTGAGAGAAAGTATTAAAGCTGGTCACAAGTTCTTCTGACAAGTGATTCAGAAACTGTTGGACTCTACAAAAGAAGTAATTTATTAAAAGATGTAAGAATCATTTCTCAACCTATTCACAAATACACTCTACTGTAAAGCATGATTAACTTCCCATAAAAAGAGATTGAAATTGTGGGTGCACACAGTCACTTTGTTATCTTTCTGCCATTATTCAGTCTGTTTCTGTGCTGTGTATGGGCACATCCAGAAACTGAATCTGCAGGCACCCAAAGGCCATGGTGAGGGCTGAGAGACACCCTCCTTGAAGGGAAAATTCTTCTCGGAAAATCTTACTCTATACTTATTTGGAAAATGGGGAAAGCAACAGCAGCCTCTCTCATCTGCTTCACCAAGCCTAGGCCTGTTCCCACTCATGCTATTAATCTCAGCCTCTTTTTAACTCTTGTGGCTTCTCTGACCCAGCCTTTATTTTATATTTAGGCCCTTTTCTTGCAGTGAGTCACAGCTGTGACTGCCATTTTACTATGGTGAAATGTGTCGACAGGACTAAGAATAGCAGCTGTCTGTGAGACCTGCACCTAATGTGTTAATGGAGATACCAAATATTGGAAACAAAATAAAAGGCGGAGAAATGGAGAATGGAACTCCGCAGTAAAATTCATCTTTAAAAACAACATGCTTATTTTTTCCCTTCCTAAAAATAGACAGTAGAGCTTTTTAAACATTAAACTCACTCAGGTTTATCCTGTCCAGATCAGTCCAAGGTATTTACTGGTATAAACCTTCTGGTGGGATGAGTGGAATATTCAGGGTGATCTGTACCTTTTAAGCATCACCCCATCAACCTACTCTGATTGATACCAGAAAAGAACTTGTTTTTCTAGTTTCATAAGAAGTATTTACATGGCCTGGGAGTGTAACATGAGACTTGAGAGGACGTTGGCTCAGCTCTGCACCTTCTGCACTTCCAGAAGTGCCACCTCAGTTCTGAGCAATATTTTTCAGAATGGTATCTAGGGGTATCTTTCCATAGGTTGCTCCACTGATTATCTATATTTCTCTCCTGAAGTTTTGGCTTTTCTGTTTTGAAGACCTCTGATTTCTGCATCTGTACATTGGCCTGATTTCTCAGACAGAATGAAACTCCTTTTATATGATGCTTTGCTTTATCAATAGTACCTATTATGGTAATTCTCCAACAAGTAGGTCACAGCTAAGCCTTGCTTTGAATAAGCAGACCTAGCTCTTCAATGCGTCCTCTCTAAATTATTTTATTTAGACTTCAGATCATTTATACAACTGTCATTGTGACCTTGGACACAAATACTCCATAGACATGTGTTCCTGGAAACCTCCAGAGTGTGAGGGCTAAACCCAGACATAAAATGTGTGATTCTGCCTCAGATTCTGTTGTAAGAAATAAAAAACTGTGATGACAAAGGTACAGAATGAGTGGCTTCTTGAGAGGCAAGTTTCAAAGCAATACCCGGTATGCAAGATGTCTGCTTCTAATCTGAAATATCCAAAATACAGAAAGTATCTAAAATAATGATATTTTATCACAGCAAAAAACATCCTATCCAATCCACTATATAAAAAGTTAAATCCAGTAACACAGACAGGTACTACCTAAAAAGTGAACTTGTATTTGTGAGCTTGTGTTCACAACCACTACTGTCAACTGACAGTACCACGTGTCAGTAAATAACAGGCAATGTTGAGATCACACTCTCCTATTATTAGAAATGTAATAGTCATATCTTGTTTAAAAACCTGTTTTTAAATCTGTTGCCACCTGGAAAACTAGACTAAACAGATCAGGAATTAAGGTTATCTACAAATATTCTGGGCAGAAACATAATTAAGGCAGTAATTAGGATTATCATTTAGCAGGCAATGTAGACAAGCCTGAGAAGATAAGCCACTATCAGTTGCTGTTGAGGGCTAAAGTGATTATTAAGCTCCCAAGTTTGGGCCATGTGTTTTCCTGGCAATGTGGAAATAATGTTGAATAGCTTCCAAAAATACAAAACAGGACTGCAAGTTGCTTCTCCTGAAAAGCTTTCCCAGCATGGCATCATCAACAGACAGGTAAGATGCCTGTCTCTGCCAGAGCCTGTTTGTGGCTCTTCAGCACCAGAGCAGCGGAGGAAGGGGGACAAGTTAAGTGTAAAGGCCACTTACTGAGCAGCTCCCAGTAGTCCTTCGTGGCGTGATCCATGCCAGGGTGTGTGCTATCCAACCACATTACTGGAACAAGTAACCTGGTCTAGTGGCAGATTTCCCTGTCCATGGCAAGGTTGTTGAAACTAGATGACCTCTGTGATCCTCCCAACCTAATTCATTCTGTGACACTAAACACCCATTGATACTGCATGGCACGTGCAAAGTCAGGCTGCAGACTTCTCTGTATAATAAGAAGGATCACCAAACTGACATGTAAGACAAAAATCAATTTTATAACAATACACAGCTATAAGTTTGTGCCCTCAAATGAACATATTGCAGGATTTATGATGATCAGCCCAAAAACTATATGTGGCTCTGCAGGCTGAAGGATGTGTGGTAACCCTGCTCACTAGGAGCATCTCCCAGTTTGCTGTGAGGTGAGAGTAGAGAGCACCCAGCTCTGCAACACCAAATGTCCTCCTCTGCTCCCACTTATCTCTGCCTGTGAGTCAGGCAGCTCCCCATCATCTTCATCCTTCCTCTGAGCTATGTTTCCCAACTTTCCCAGGCCTTTGCCATGCCTCTCACCAGGTATCCATTGCTGTAATCTCTTGCCTCATGGAAACCCATATGGAATTATGTAGCGGGACCTGTTTGCTTCCACTCCATGCTCTGACACCTGCAGGGAAACTGGTGCCACCATATCTGCAATTCAGTGTCTGCATTGCAGCAGGGGCATAGGGGAGTTCCCAGTAGGGGCCTTCCAATACACAACAAGGAGAAAAAAGCTGACAAAAAGCAGCTTTGGTAGGCAATTCAGAATGTGCCATAAGCAGCTAGCAGAGGTCAGCATGTCTAAGGGGGCTACAAAGGTTGTCACGGCTGTCACTTGCTCAAACAGTCTGACTAATCCAGAAAGCACAGTCAGCTCCCCAGCAGTCCTTTCTTTCAGCTGCCTTGTCTTTGAACAGGCCAGGAAAGATTAGGAAAAAGTTAGGAGAGCAGAAGGTTTGAGGGGTTGGTGGGCTTTTCTGTAAACAATCTGGTTCCTTGGAGCAGACCAAGCACTCCAGTTGAATGCAGCAAACTGGTAACAGCCCCCCAACTCCTTGAAGTCACTGATGCTTTGCAGCTTGCTGAGCTACTCTGTGAGAAACCCTCATTTTGTCTCCAGAAACAGAAATAAATTGAGTGAGAACTTGCTTTCCTTCAGATAACTGATCTTTTTCATCCTCTGGAAATACTCAATGGCCCTGTTTTTATCTGTGCTATGTTTATTTTCCAGGAGGCTTTGCCACATTTGCAGCTCCAAGGGTTTGGTTTTTTTGTTTTTTTTTTTTTTTTTTTGCCTCCAGATTCTCCACAAAATACACAAAGAGTCCAGGGACAGTCCCTGCCATTGGAAGGCTAAATCCACTCCCAACACAGAAAAGGACGTCCTACTCGTGACTTTTTCTTTTCTCATTTCTGTTTTGACATTTTATCTTCTTTCATGCTACATGAGCAGGAAGCTATAGGAGCAGCCACAAATCTTCACTCTGCATTAAGTCCTTCAGTTCCACTATTTTTAAACTCTCAGTTGTTTTTATACATGTAACTCTACATTTATGGGATAAAATGAAGGTGGCAAAATGTCTCTTATTACAAATTCCATTGTGTATAAGAAGACCAAGTGCCATTCCCCTTATTCAAATGTAGCCAACCATCTTTACTACTCTCAATTTATAGTAACCATAATTCCAGAAGATCCTCAGATTTCACACGGTGGGTTTTTTCAGCATAAATAGGTTTTACAGCTGGGCAAGGTCTTACATTACAGGGAAATTTATGGTGAAACATCTGCTCTTAAAGGTCCTTCAGCTAGCTGAGGTGGTTACAAATCCATCCACAGCACACACTGGAAGATATATAAAAATTACCTCTCTAGTTAAACATATCAAAGAATTTGTTATCCGACTGACAGTCTGGATAGCAGGATGAAAGATGCCAGGAAACCTTATATTCATACTAGGCCTCTCAGTTTTTGGTTATTTCTTAGTGGAAGGGAGAAAAACCTCTTCATTTCTTTTTGTTTCCTTTGTACACTTACTAAAATGTTCTTAAACTCAAGAGCTGAACTAGTCTAGTTGTTGTGAGTTACAGGTCCTAACAGCTACAAATGACTACTGACCTTTTTCTGCTTGCCCTAAAACTTTTGTTAAGAATTTCATGAAGCTCATTGATGCAGCATGACTCTACACACGTCACAAAACCTGATCCTTGACAGAAGAGGGGCACAGCTGAGAGGTGAAAACTACAAAAAAATTGTATATTTGCTTGCCTTTGCTGCTATTCATAGTACCTTGTTTGAGATAATAATCATGTCTTCAAGTGTTTCTAATTTACTAAATATTTTCCCTTGCACATTTTTGTCTTTATTTTTTTTTTTAAGAAAAGGCAAAAAAATCTGGTGACATCTTGAAGTAGACCAACCTGGCCCATTTCAGTGAGTTCCTATGGGTTCATTTTCCAGGAGCAGATCTTCCCAGATTTGTTATTTAATTAAGCAATGTATTGATACACACCTCATCACTTCTGTATCTCAACATCTTCGGTGTTGGTCTTTCAAGTAAGAAAGACCATAGGGCTTTCTTCAATTCTAATGACACAAAAATTTCCTGTTACATAAAATTTCACCTTGATAGATTCCTAGTATTAATATAACTGAGCAATTTAATTTTGTCAAAGAAGACCTTTCTGCCATTGTGGAACCATACACATTTTATTATAGTAATTATGTAAATAGAAAAGTAGTAATTTTTACATCTGAATATGTGAAGTTCTCTAAGTTTGCCCCACTGAGGTTCTACAAATATTCAAAAGAGGTTTTTATTTCTACTGCCGAAGCCTCTTTTTTTTTTTTTCAATGGACTGTACATTTAAACACTAATAATAGATCTTTTTACTGTGATGTTTTCTATTTTATCTGGAACAGAACCACATTCAGCACCATGCTCCCTCTGAACATTTTAGTTACTGGTTTTCCTCTTTAACTGAAACAAAGCTGGTACCTCACATGGACAAGACAAGAAAAAGGGTAGGTTGGTGGGATCTCCAGATGGAATGCTGCCAACTGACACCATGCAAGGGCACAGCTCTTAGAACCTAAATTCTCTGTAATAAAAGACTGTAGCCCTGCACAACCCTGATGCAAGGTGTTTGTACTTTTCCTATTAAAGGTAACAGTGCATGTTTTAACCCATCACATTTTTTTCTCCTATTCTCTCAGCAAAATCTCTTCTTTGCTGGCTCTCCTGTAAGTGACAAAAGCCTGTGTAAGACATTCTCCACTATTCTTAATTTGATTCTTTTTAAGTTTTTGTTGTGCTGATGTGGGGGGCTTCTGTGGCTGGTCCCATTGAAGTTACATTCCCTACACTCTGGAGCAGAAAAAAAACAAAAAACAAAACCAAAAAAATATGCATTTCAGGAGGAAGAATTAAATACTCACTGCTTTGAAAAGCTGCAAAAATTTCAGTATCTGGAAATATTAGATCTCTATCTTTTTCTTTCAAAACTTATTTGGTATTTGGTAAGTAAAATATAATGTAAATAAACTCAGCATGCCCAACACTGATACAGTTTAGTTGGGGGTTTGAAGCTTAAAAAAGAGTCACTTACTTTCTAAATAAACCTTAAATTAATAGTTAAGCCTGTGCTGATTTCAGGGATGCAAAATTATACTGTAGAAGAGCAAAATTAGAGCCAGAATGCTGCACTAGGCTGAGCTTGGTCTAATCATATTCATTTAACCCCATTATTTTCTTCCCTGTCTAACACAGATGAAAACAATGGAGCCCTCTTGGCAGGAGGCCAGGCTGAAGCCATCTATTACCCTCCACGCTGAAGTTCTGATGAGGAGAACAAGGCAGCTGTCCTTGTGGTAATTGATATTAATGGCTGAGGTTAGAGCCCATCAAGCCAGTTTGGAACTTAACAACAGACAAAGAGAAAGCCCAGCCAGGCTCAACAGGAGTAGAAACAGAAGTAGTCGGAAGACAACTCAATGAAAGGGGAGCAGAGTGGTGTTGTCTTTTTGTTTTTAAGTGTATTTTGTCCTGGAAATTTTTTATGTGGAACATCGACATGCAATAAACAAACAAATGAAAAATAATTACAGTTGAAACTAGCAATATCTTGCTTTGTTATTTTTATGGCATCTCCTGCACCTCCTTCAGAAGGGCTGGAAGAGGTAGTGGTGGGGCTGGCCACCTCCCAGCATGAGGGCATGTTGGTCGGGGGGGGGTGCTGAGCAGCTGTCCCAGCTGTTCCCCAACAAGCCCTGGCCTGAGCCCTGGTCATGCCCCAAACTCCATTCCCAGGCTTCTTACCACATTCCTGGTAAGGTTGTTTCCAGTGTTTTGTGGATGTCTGTGCTAATTTCATCAGATGCCTGCACATTTCACACATTTTTGTGTGGTTGTGCAATGCTGAACATTCACTCTTGCTTTCAAATTAGCTAGAGCTACTTAAACCAGCAGAACCAGTGATATGCGTTGATGAAAACTGAAGTGATTTTACCTATTTAATTTTACTTGTAACAGGCTATGCTTATTTGCCTTCAGATTTACTTTTCTGACACAGGAGCATGATAAAATTAGTTCATTAAAATGAAAAGCCCTCCTTCCTTGGAAACTAAATATACTTAGATTACCTATGGCTCTCAGTTGAAGTGAAAGGACAGAGTCAGCCATAAAAAGAGGCAGCTTTTCTGCTCAGGAATGAAAATTTTTTGCAGTGTTGCTTGGTTTGGTTTGTGACAGGGTTTGGGTTTCAGCTCACAAAGGGAAAAGATGTCAAGGGGACAACCAGATGTGAGGGGCCTCTGTCATATCAACATGGGGACAGCTGCTGCACTGTGACTGCAGAGCTGATGCACCACTGAGTGCTCTCTTGTACCTAACTCAGGTTTCCTTGGTCTTCTTCATGGGTTATTTTCTGTCTCTGCTTTATTCTACTCTTAGTTATTATACTCCTCAGCTCCAAACTATTTTTGACGGAAGAAGTCACAAACAATTCAACATTATTTGGCTCCTAAATCACATCTTAGAGCAAGTAGGAAGCAAAAGGTCTGGTTTAGAGCATGAGAAGGCTTCAGACAGACCTTAAAGCAGTCTTCCAGGACCTAAAAGAAGCCCACAGGAAAGATGGGGAGGGAGAGTGTAGCTATAGGATGAGGTGCAATAGTTTTAAACTGAAAGAGGGGAGATTTAGATGAGATACTAGGAAGAAATTCATTACTCCAGGAGTGATGAGACACTGGCACAAGTTGCCCACAGAAGCTGTGGATGCCCTATTCCTGGAAGTGTTTGAGGCCAGGTTGGATGGAGTCTGGGGCAAGCTGGTCCAGTGGAAGGCATCCCTGCCCAGGGAGACTGAAACTACTTGACTTTTAAGTTCCATTGCAACCTGAACCCATTATATGATTCAATAATGCAGCTTTCTCACCATAATGGGAATTTAGCATTTGTGGGACAGGGACAGAGAATAGCTGCTTGAAGGAAAGCAGTGACCTCAGCAGAAGATGCATTTACTGTAGGGTCAAGCAGATCATGTGAACAGTGATTAGCATATAATGCAGTTCTGTCTCCTGAGAGTGTTTTGTCTTTTGGCCACTTTATCATCAAGGTGTTGAGAAGTTCACCATTGCAACATAGCCATCTGCTAAAATAAATGTAGTGTCTATGTAGTTGTTGAGCAACACACTTTCCTAAGCAAGTCCCTGAGAAATACATTCCCTTCTTGACCCAAATCTCTTCAAAAAAGTGAGAGATACAGTCAAGAGTGTCACATTTTTGAAATGAATACAGCACTCAAGTTTGCTCTATAATTTACAATAACTTACGTAAACATCTAGTGATGTTCCCTGCAAACTTCCCATGCTTCTGCACCTTTGGAGATTTAAGCACAAAAGGAAAAAAATGGAGCCTTTCACAAAGGAAAATGTGTCTGTACATCTCTACTTTACAGGTAGAAAATCAAAAGCCTGAGTTATTATACAAGTATCAATGTTTGAAATGTTCTTGTATTCCCAGGCTTCTTTACTGTCACTCCTCTAAAGTCTAAATAACACAAAGCATTTACTCTGTGTAATTCCTCCAGGCTGATAATTATTTAATGGCACAATAATCTGAAATTCCAAGTCACAATTATAATCTGATTCCAACAATTACTTTTAAACCACTTATTCAAGAGATTCAAAATCATGCTATAGTCTCCTGCGAGAGGGATTAGAGAGACTCCAGCTCTGGAGTCCTTGGCACAGGGAAGACATGGACCTACTGGAGTGGGTTCAGAGAAGGGCCACAAAAATGATGGGCTAGAACATCTCTCCAATGAGACAGCACAGTGCTTGAGGCACTTTTGAGACATTGTCTCTAGGGATGCCACAGTCAGATTACGTTAGAATTTAGTTAGAAGAGGTGGGTAGAAGTGATTCATACAGTCATGCTTGTAAAATTCCTGGGCACAGACTCAATGGTATAGTGTGACTTTTGGGTTAAAAGCAGCTTGTGAGAAGCCAAAGTAAAAGGCTATACCCTTCTGTACGTCTGTGCAGGAGGATAATCCTAATCCCCAGATTTAGAAAGAGGCTGTGAAGCCCAGAGTGTGCCACCACACTCTCCTACTAGGAACCTCTCCCTGGGCATTCATTCAGCTCTCCAAGGTGTGCCATAAATGTCTTGTAGTTGCCAAATGTGGAGATCTTGGTTGTGCTTAATAGAGCAGGAGAGTCTACTATCCCAGATGTAAGCAATCTCTCGTCCTCATCTTGGCAAGTTCACTTTGGTCAGTAGGTATAGCCCCCTCTTCCACCTAGCTTTGACTCTCCTTTCCTTATATTTTTGCCTTATAATCTTTATTTACACTCCTTTTCACTCTCCATCCTCTAGATTCAGAGCTTCTTTTCCACAAGGACTTTCAATACCTCCTTTCAGATCTCTCTATAGAAATCATCCTTTGTATGAAGCCCAGGTTCAAGCCTAATTTTATTTATCTCAAGTGCTTGCAGACAGAACATTTTTTTGTGTCTCAGGTGAAGTCTTGGCCTCACAACAAAATTATTGCAATTTTTTACAGAAGACCAGATTGTACATTTACATGAATTGCCCATTTGTGCCAGATTCTGCTAGGAAAAAAAAAACCCACAGTGCCGTTCATTTTTACAAAAGAATCTTTAAAGAAAAAGAAAAAAATTACAAATTAAAAACATATCTATTTTGGAAATGTTGTCATTTACTTTCTGGAAATCTGGATCTTCCTACTTGTATTGGTTGCTTGGTTTTTATGCACTGTGGATGCCTGAAGGTACCATATGAATGTGACTGTATGACATTTGCCATGTTTTTCTGAGCAAAGATGGATCTGTTCCACTTTTGCTTTAAAGAGGTATTTGTCAAGTTGTGAAGAAGTGTCGGTGCAAGAGATCAGTGTGCAGACAACTAGGTTTAAATCTTGAAGCTCACAAACAGTGATCTCATTTTTACAGTATTAATGTTCAGATATTCATCTTACAATGATACAACTAGGTCCCAGCCTAACAGTGTGTCTGATCCATAACACAAGACAAATTTTGGCTCATGACTGCCCTTCAAAGCCTGGAATTTCTGTGTGAAGGGAACTGGAAGATAGGTGTAAAATCCATGTCCCTAGTTGCTTGATTTTACTTCAGAATAGGGGTTGATGTTGAAGGAAAAAACCTTATTCATAATGCTTAACTGTGCTGGTGCAAACACAATTCATCCAGTGCTCTGCCCTCCAGATAGCGTAATGAATCTTGTAAATGGAGTAACTAATATACTTCTCAGAGCATCACCTTCCAGCTAGTTTTTAAAAGATGAGAATGATACCAATGCTATTAGTTAATAGCAACTATATAATTCAGTAATGAATCAGTAATGAATTTATGTGCATTGCCAGCATCAGAAAGTAGCTGTTAAGAGCCTTTAAATACCATTAAAGTAAACAGTGAAGCAAAGGTTTTACCAACTTTTACTTTAGTAGCCCATTGAAAAAGCCCTCAAGTGTTAAAGGTCCAAGTTTCATTGAACTCTCATTAGCATCAAAATAAGTTTGTTCCAGATGCCACTGCTTTATAGATCCGTTGTTCACAGAAATTTAGAGAGATTGCATCTGGAGAAGAGAAGCCTCTCATTTATTTCTTACCCACCAATAAAACCAAAAGTATGTGGCCCTCACGCATGCATATGGATGCCTTGGGATGCTTCAAGCTCTTTGTCAAGCCTCAAGGGTGAACTGAGTTTAAATGTAATCTGGAAGAAGTAGTTTCTCTCCCAAAAAGATGGGATACACAGTCCCATAGTATTGCTTTCAAAGCCAAGTCTATTCACAGTTACACTCCTGGTGATAGAATTTAGATGACAATTTATACGCTGGATTTCAGTGTCCACATGATAATTATTTCATTGCTTAGAGGTTTAAACTGCTTTCAATTTCCTCAGTTTACTAGTGTCCCAGATGAAACACAGATTTTAACATATTAATTGCTGAGACTGGATCTGGACGACTGCAATGAATTTTGCTGATGTAAATTTGGAAGGCTTAAGTGCAGGATTTGGCTTCCACTCCCTTGGCAAAAGGCTGCCTAAATTACTGAAGTCCTACCACTGTGAGACAGGAGCAATGTTTTTTATGCTATGTTTTTTCATTTGGTAGACATGTGCACTAGCAAGAACTCAAAGTCCCTTTTCTTGTACAGACGTGATGTGCAAAGTATTAGGCTATAGTATTACCTGGTATTATAAAGCCCTCTGAAGCAGGCAGAGTCCAGTGAGTTCTCAGCAAGATGAGAACAGTGGCTCATTCACGTCACAGGTATATGCTATTTTTGGTATCCAGTTGACTTTTCCTTATTAGGAAAATAAAAAATAATCAACTACAAAGTGGCACTTCTTGCTCAGTATATAAACCAATTTTTCTGCTTTCAACCAGACTGATTTCCTTTCACCTGTAAAATCTTAATTTTTAAAAAATATGCAGCTCTCTTGTTGAGACTGTCTCTGCAATTTCTTTCTGACTATGAAAAGGGTTTTTCCCTGGAAGTGACGATGGATTGGGTTATGTGCCCAGAGGAGAAGGAGTGAAGGTAGGCAAATGATAGGTGGTGGATGCACAAACTTCCCTTGGCTTTCTGTGGTCAAAGCACGTAACTCATGTAGAGAGGTGACTACCCATGGGAGAGACTGCAGGGATGGTATATCTAGGCATTGTGTCCTTACCACTCTCAAAATCACATTTCAACATAACGTCTCCACTTAAACTTCTAAAAACAAATTCAGGCCAAGGATTTTCAAAGAACAGAGACAATGTTGATTCTGTGCCTTCCATGGAGTTTAAGCATAAATGTTTTATTAATAATTTCTGGAATCCTTATTCTGGCTCTCTTCCCTTCATTTTGTTGAATATTATATCTGAGCACTACACCAAGGCCTGAGTGAGGGCAAATCAGCTCAGATAATGTCACCCCAACATGTTTTTTGCTCTATCCATACTTATCCACTTTTGCACAAAAGTAGCTGATATTAAATTAATACCCACTGACTTACAATAGCATAATATATAAGTCATAGGAAAAGCTGTGTCAGTCTATGCTTTATAGACTTTACTGAGGAGACAAGATCATGCAGTTATTGTTCAATGTGACTTTTCCTTATTAGGAGAATAAAATCTCTTCCATTGGAAAACACTGGTCTTCTCTGTAAGAGCTTCAGATTTTCTCCAGTCTCTTCTTGTTATTTAAAAGAAACATTATTCACATTCACATGGATTGTTTTCTGGACAACATGGCAAGCACATGTTACACATGTTATACATGTTATACAAAGTATGAGCACCAGTAAAACTGTGCAAGGCGAAGTGCAGTTTCCATCCTGTTCTGAACTAATGGAATGATATGTGAAAGATGTAAAGATCTTTATTTCAGCACAGGTTTATGGTGCCAGCTGGAGAACAGATCCCTTCCAGATTCACTTCACATAGGAAGTGGAATTGAATTTGGTCCAAATAATTCAGGATTTTTTTTCTTATATTGAACCTAAATTGATTTTTAAAAGTTCTATTTGGTTTAACAAGATTTAAACAGGATAAAATCCATCCACAACTGATCTTGAACTGGAACTGACCTAAAGTAGATACTGTTTTGACTTCCTGGCTCATAAATGGGATTTAGATTTGTGTTGAATCAGGTCTTAGTTGCTGTTGCTTCAAAGTGAAAGCATTGCTTTACTGTGATGCCCTGCTTAAAGAAAAGGGAAAATGGCATGACTTCATGAAAAGATGGATTCATCTCACCTCTGAATTGAACATTTGATTTAAGGTAGTTGTCATCTCCTCTTACAGAAGTAGACAAAGGCATATTCAGGGAAATATTTTTGGAGAGAACTCAAATGACTACTTTAGGTTAATTTCATGATTTTCAGGAGAAAGTTAGATTTCATATTACGAAGGTCCACACATGTAAAGGCAACTTTTTCATATTTCTGCCAACTACTTTTTTTTTTTCCAACTTATTCCATCTATCTCCAGCTGATATTTTCACTTTTCCTAAGGCACCTCTGGGCAGTAGTAAGAGCTTTTTGAAGTGAATCTGTCTCTTGTGGAAAAGTTCACATTTTTCAAATATATGGCTCTTTTTCCTCTGCTTCATCACAAACTGTCAGGACCAGTTTCAACAAAGCTAGTGGAAAATATACACTGGAAAATCATCATGAACTAACAGAAGAAGGGACAGGAGGACATTGTTTGATTTTAGTTTTATTTTAATTCTAAGTTCTTTGAATGTAGGAAAACAGCATGATGAGGATCTCTTTTCCCTTCTACTCTTTCCCCCGTTTTCTCCAACTCTTGTTCCAACTGTAAATAGTCAAGAGGAGAGTAGAGAGTAATAATGTGTTGTTCAGACTTATTTGTCCATAAAAATTTCTGTTGCAAGGTTTTTTTTTTCTCTCAAAAGTCTAAAATGCTTTGTTTAACCAGCCAGACTGGATGAATGCTGTTATACAAAATTTTTTTAGATTTTTTTAATGAATCCACTGTAGTTATGTTTGCATCTGCACCGGTTCTACTTTCTGCAAATATTCATGCAGTTTGGGTTTTTTTAGAACAAGGTCATTCTCAAAATAAATGCTAAGTATGAGCACTCAAATATATGTGCAATAGAAATTTTACATTGTCTTTTTGCAAGAGACCAGAAAAACAAAAACTCAGAAGTATTTGACTTACTCCAGCTGTCAAGAAGCATTAAGGACACAGAATTACTGAAATGACACATCCAAACTGGAAAAGCTGGGTCTTATTTCAAGGGTGAAATCCCAATTCTCCTGAATTAAGTAAGAGAATGCCCATACATTTCAGTGTGGCTAGATTTTGTCAGACTTCTAAGGTACTGATTCCATCTCCTTTTGCCTAACTGTTAATAAATGTTGACTTAACAAATTCAAGAAAATCCATTTATATTTTGGGGATTTTAAAATAGCACAGAGTAGGAAAATCCACCTTTTCCATTACTGTTCCATATCCATCTTAGGCAAATTTTGGGCTGTGTCATTGCCAAAAGAGATGATTTGCCCGACCTGGCTATGCCTTTCCATTCCTTTGCTCTCATCTGGCACTCTGGTTGTTTTGTATAGCTGAACCAACAAGCTGACACAGCAGGAAAGAAGGGTGGGGAGTTTATGTGGAGAAAGATTTGCTTCATAGTGATGAGCCCCTCTGATCAGCTCTGCTGTACAAAGATAATGGTTTGTAGAGGGGTCAGCATGGCATGGGGCTGCCTCTAAATTGCTTTTAAACCAGCCACATCCTTTCCCCCGAGATAATTTCTTAGCAATAATGAACAGGAAGTGTGAAAAGAGACTCCTTTAGCTGCTCCTCTGACTCTTCTGGACGTTTTTTCCCCCAAAAAGTAGACACACCATTACTATTTTCAGTAGTAGATGCAAGGTGTTAGAGTGGCAGGCTACAAAGGCGTGAATGAACCGAATGAGGTTTTCCATCCCTTTCTTGGAGTCAGAGAGGCATATTGTCCTCCTTCATGGTATTGACAACAGAGAATCACAGAATCATGGAATCACAGAAACATAGAATCCTTTTGATTGGAAGGGACCTTTCACATCAACAAGTCCAGTCATCAGCCTAATACTGACAAAACTACCACTGAGCCATATCTCTAGGTACTGCATCTACCCATTTTTGAAGTAGCCCCACTACTTCTCTGAGCAGCCTGTTCCAATGTTTGATAGCAGTTTTATTGAAGAATTTTTCCTAATATCCAATCTAAACCTCTGGTGGTGTAATCTGACCAGTTCCTCTCTTCCTATAATTTGTTATTTGAGAGAAGAGACAGATCTCCATCTCTCTACAACCTTCTTTCATTCAGCTGTAGAGAGGATGGTATCTCCTCTGACTGTATCTTAAAACAATGAAGCGTGTTCCAGGGGCTTCACTTCTACCTCACATGCTTGCCCTGTTGGGTTCCATTGCTCTGAGGGTCCTGTGAGCCCCAAACCCAGCTGACACTGCATCAGTGGTGTCTTGGCACAACCATGGCCACCACTCTGCAGACTCATGGGGNTCCATCCCTTTCTTGGAGTCAGAGAGGCATATTGTCCTCCTTCATGGTATTGACAACAGAGAATCACAGAATCATGGAATCACAGAAACATAGAATCCTTTTGATTGGAAGGGACCTTTCACATCAACAAGTCCAGTCATCAGCCTAATACTGACAAAACTACCACTGAGCCATATCTCTAGGTACTGCATCTACCCATTTTTGAAGTAGCCCCACTACTTCTCTGAGCAGCCTGTTCCAATGTTTGATAGCAGTTTTATTGAAGAATTTTTCCTAATATCCAATCTAAACCTCTGGTGGTGTAATCTGACCAGTTCCTCTCTTCCTATAATTTGTTATTTGAGAGAAGAGACAGATCTCCATCTCTCTACAACCTTCTTTCATTCAGCTGTAGAGAGGATGGTATCTCCTCTGACTGTATCTTAAAACAATGAAGCGTGTTCCAGGGGCTTCACTTCTACCTCACATGCTTGCCCTGTTGGGTTCCATTGCTCTGAGGGTCCTGTGAGCCCCAAACCCAGCTGACACTGCATCAGTGGTGTCTTGGCACAACCATGGCCACCACTCTGCAGACTCATGGGGAGGAGCTCTATACTCTTCTCCCTGCTGTTGAATCACAGCCTGCCAGGCAGCTACCCCTCTCCTGCTTTCTAGCAGTAAGGCTAATGGCAAATGACACACTTCCACTGAACTGTGATAGACATTAGTGGATTCCCAGCTTTGTTACCTGTCATGGCATTAGGAAACTCTCCCAAATTTCCTTGTCAAAATGTCAGTGTTGAAATCAGTGCATTCACAGAAGCAGGGCAGCTGCCTCTTTCTGCTACCTGTGGAAACCACTCCAGCACCAGGATGTTAAACCATT
>VZTY01026674.1:162525-180877 GCA_013400935.1 Turnix velox
AAAGTAGACACACCATTACTATTTTCAGTAGTAGATGCAAGGTGTTAGAGTGGCAGGCTACAAAGGCGTGAATGAACCGAATGAGGTTTTCCATCCCTTTCTTGGAGTCAGAGAGGCATATTGTCCTCCTTCATGGTATTGACAACAGAGAATCACAGAATCATGGAATCACAGAAACATAGAATCCTTTTGATTGGAAGGGACCTTTCACATCAACAAGTCCAGTCATCAGCCTAATACTGACAAAACTACCACTGAGCCATATCTCTAGGTACTGCATCTACCCATTTTTGAAGTAGCCCCACTACTTCTCTGAGCAGCCTGTTCCAATGTTTGATAGCAGTTTTATTGAAGAATTTTTCCTAATATCCAATCTAAACCTCTGGTGGTGTAATCTGACCAGTTCCTCTCTTCCTATAATTTGTTATTTGAGAGAAGAGACAGATCTCCATCTCTCTACAACCTTCTTTCATTCAGCTGTAGAGAGGATGGTATCTCCTCTGACTGTATCTTAAAACAATGAAGCGTGTTCCAGGGGCTTCACTTCTACCTCACATGCTTGCCCTGTTGGGTTCCATTGCTCTGAGGGTCCTGTGAGCCCCAAACCCAGCTGACACTGCATCAGTGGTGTCTTGGCACAACCATGGCCACCACTCTGCAGACTCATGGGGCGGAGCTCTATGCTCTTCTCCCTGCTGTTGAATCACAGCCTGCCAGGCAGCTACCCCTCTCCTGCTTTCTAGCAGTAAGGCTAATGGCAAATGACACACTTCCACTGAACTGTGATAGACATTAGTGGATTCCCAGCTTTGTTACCTGTCATGGCATTAGGAAACTCTCCCAAATTTCCTTGTCAAAATGTCAGTGTTGAAATCAGTGCATTCACAGAAGCAGGGCAGCTGCCTCTTTCTGCTACCTGTGGAAACCACTCCAGCACCAGGATGTTAAACCATTGGTCTTTATCTAATCTTCGTCATCCACTCCTTCCCACCACTGATCTGGATTTCAACAGAGCCAAACTTAGTCATTACAGCATCCCACAGGAGTCTGCTTCTGGACCCTTAAAATTTTCCATTGTGACTCTGTTGAAATAGAGAATACTGGAAGTCTTTTATGGAGGAGACTTATGAAATATGAACAGCTGTTTGTTATGAAACTTAATGCTGACAGCTTGTATGAGCCATCTAGAAAAGTATTTAATTTGAAATGTTCTTTGTATGCTGGAACAAAAGCTTTATACAGGTGTATTGGAGGAGCCATCTACTTCAGGTAAGATTTATTTCAAGTCAGTGCCATTAGGGGGTTTGATTGGATTCAAGTGAGAGACTGTTAATTTCACTGAGATTCCTTTCCAAGGTGCACTTCAAAATGCTGGATTTTTTCAGTTCAACACCACTATCAGACATGTTTTGTTACCTGGATATAGCCACATTTCTTCAGTTCTGGCTTTCTGCTCTCTGAGGTGGTTACACTGTGAAATGAAAATCACTGGCATTCACCAGTAGCATGTAATGGTTCATGAGGTTATGCTTTAATATTCTGCCTCTACAAAGAGCTGCTTCGGTGAGGTTAATTCCAATGAAAAGTTAACAGCATACTTATCTTTGAAGTGATGCTATTGAGTTATATTTGGTGCAGCAGACTGTTTTATACCTTGGTTTTACATCACACCAGTTTAATAAGCAGCATGAGAACAGGAAAAGAGTAAAGAGTGAATATTGTTCAAGGCATTCTTCAATTCATCTCTGCATCCAAGGGGAATGAGAGAGTTACTCTTTTCTAAACTGCATCTGTCATATTAATAGGCCATTTGATACATTGCCATATGTGAGTGTCAGATATTGCCAAAGGCAAAACAATATTTTTAATAGCGGGATCCTAGAAATTAGAAATGGAAGTAACTGATTAGATTTGCAGTCTGCCCTTCTGTTGATATACTGCTAAATGACTTTCTCTGGTGTGTTCTGCAATTGCATTTTAAATGAGTCCAAAGTTACACTCTGTTAGTCAGCCATCAGGGCTGAGGAACTCAGAACTGGAGAAAATGTGCAGGTTAAGTCTGAAGTTGGAAGAATCTGTTCCTGTTGGAAATTTATTGTTGTTTTGCCATTGATTCAAACTGACAAAACCATGCCTCAAAAATAAAGTGCAAACCAAAACATGCTGTTGGTGTTTTAAAGCAACACTAAAAATTACACTACAGACTACCCAATGGCTCAGTGCTCCTGGTGTGATGTATGTACTTTTTTTTCTTTCTTACTTTATGAGCAAACAAGAAAAACAGGGGAGAATACAGGAGACACTAAATAACCACATTCCACATCCAGAGCTGAGAAAACGATGGTTTCTTCTAAGCTACTTTAGTTGGCTTATCCCAGGTGTAACTTGAAACACTAGGAGACACAAAGGGAAACTGAACTCAGTGTAACTTTTAAAGTTTCTAGTGCCCACTTGAAGAGATGGTACAAAATATTTCAGCTTCAACTTTGCCTGACCTTAACTTGCGTGCACATTGCCAGTTTAAACACTGCTGTAAGAAACACCATTCAAAACTGTAAGAGCAACATAGCTCATAACACATTGTTTTTTATTCCATTGTATGAAATGTCAGCTTAGTAAATACTGCCATTTTGTATTATTTACTCTATGTCTTATAAACCAAGACAAACTTCTGGTGACCAGGATAGTCTCTGTTCACAGTGATTAGACCACACATGAACAGATTTACTTGTGAGAGAGAAGTGCATATGTATGCATGACATACAATATCTCCTGATACTGATAATGCACAGATTATCCCTGGGTATGGTTGAGTTGGTCTGATTAAGCTTTCCGAAGTGTTATCACTCATGGCTTTGATAGTCTTAAATTCCCAAACATACTCAAGAGGCTTCATGGGATCGGTCCATCTTTGAGGGTACATCAGCCATACCAGCCAGGAGACATATGGAAATGCCTGCTTCCATCTCACAAGATGCAATGGGATGAGGTTGTGCACCCAGGTCTCCTCCACCTCAGAAGAAGAAGGGCTGTTGTGCACTGCAGCCCAGGGCCCTGAGGCATGAAGCAGTTCATCTGCCTGATGAACTGTTCAGCTACCTCAGTTTTGTGATCAAAACATCTTGCATCAAGAGAAGTGTGACCAGCAGATCAAGAGAGGTGATTTTGCACCTCTATTCGGCACTGGTGAGTCCCCATCTGGAGTATTGTGAGTATTGTGTCAGTTTTGGAGTCCTCAACATAAGAAGGACATTAAGCTGTTGGAGCAGGTCCAGAGGAGGGCCACAAAAATTATCAAAGGACGCAAGCAACTGCCTTATGAAGACAGGCTGAAGGAGTTGGGATTGTTCAGCTTGGTGAAGAGAAGGCTCAGGGGGGCCCTCATAGTAACTTAGCAATCCCTGAGGGGGACCTAAAAAAAAAAATAAAATCAATAATTAATAAGGTATCTGATGGAAGGACTAGAAATAATGGATGTAAATTGGAAGAGGGGAGATTCAGGCTAGATATAATAAAGAAATTCTTGACAGTGAAGGTAGTGAAACACTGGAACAGGTTGCCCAGACAAGTTGTGGGTGACCCTGCTGAGGAGGTGTTTAAGGCCAGGCAGGACAAGGCACCGAGCAACCTGATATAGTGGGAGGTGTCCCTGCCTATGACAGGTGAGTTGGAACTCGATGATCTTTAAGGTCCCTTCCAACCTGAACTATTCTATGATTCTATGATTCCGCAGCCCAGCCGGCTGCCTGCTTTGCCTCCCTGAAATGCACCCCCACTTTGTAGCTCCCACTACACTTGCTGTAGTATAGCAAAAGGTCAACTGCACTCTAGCATATAGCCATATTAGGTAAGATTACTTTGCTGATACTAAGCTTCCTTCCAAGTAAGTCAGGCTTCAGAAAACAAGAAACATCAAAAATCCTGAAGCAATTAATTTTTTTATCAACGTGATGCTACCAACTGCAAGTGCCAGTTTAAATTAGAACTCACTCCCAGTGATCAAAAGATGCACAGCCAGCCCACTGCTTGCAAAGCTCCTCTCACTCGTGATGTTTTGAAAACAGGGGTAGATGAAATCCAAGAGATTTCTTACAGCCTTCTGGGTGTGTTTAAGGCTTCAGGGAATGGGCCTTCATCACTGTTTCAAACCACAGCATAAACAGTTCTTGTTACCCAGAGAAATCACATAACATTTTTAAAGAACAAGAGAAAGAATTAAATATAGAACTCCCTACCTTCCTGCAATTATTCAATATATTATAGCTTATATTTAGGCTGAAAAAAAGTTGATGATGAACCTACTTACAGCAGAGACAATTATAAAGCAGAAGAGGCAACTAAGTGGATTACTAATTTCTTTGCTTTTTGAATAATCAGTCTTGGTTATTTGCAAAACATTCCCTGGAGATGTCACTTAAAATACTTCTCTGTTATTTTGAGGATGTCTTTGCAAAAATGCATCAGAATGGTTATTTCTATACAGTAGGGAAGGAAATTAAGCAGTGGTTACTGATATGCCTCTTTGCTTACATTTTTCTTCATTTTCTCCCAGCAGTATCCAGGGAATAAGGGTTGACTTCCATTCTTGCACTGCTGAACTCATTCTGGGGATACAGCATGCCCTGGACTGTGCACAAATCAGAGCAATGTGAGAGACAAGCAGGGTCAGTTGGGTTTTGGAAGATTTATGAATATTTACAACATACTCTCTCCTGCTGCAGCCACCATTGCATGCATCTTAAAGAATGGCTTGGACTCAGCTTTAAAACAGTCTGTATTCAGTGGAAATCTTGTTTCCTTTACCAGCTCCACAAAGCTTGTCAGGACTCTGCAGGTCAACTCACAGTAGCCACCTGGCCATACCAAGAATCCTGACTTGAAGTTACCTATTGCAAGTCTGTTTTACTTCCCATTTCAAGGTGTAAACTGTGAGTGATACAGACAAGGTGAACAATATTATACACACTCCTCCGACTGAATAATTTTCAGAGGATGATCCTTTAGGGTCAGCCCTCATGTTTTCACCTCTCAAGACAGTCTTCCCATGTCTTGCACCACTTAACATGACTCTTCTCTGGGCCCCCCATGATGTCTCTGCAGTTTCAGAACATTAAAATTCAATTGTATATAAACCTGCATGGAGATTACTTTGTTCAAAAAGTCCAAAATGAAATCAGGGCTGCGATATGGGACAGTGCATTTCAGCATTAAACTGATAGTATGAGTTATTTGCTGTGATTCATAACCTCAGGGCATGGATGTGTCCCATGGAGACCCCATTGGAGGGTTACATGGGGCAAACAAATCAATACAGAAGTGACTCACCCACTCTGGGTTTTGTCAGCAAACCTTGGAATAACTCCAGAAATGCAAAACACTAGTTGATACGCTTCAAATTTGAGACCAGGAGTGAACAAATGTTTTGGCCTACTGTCCATCAGCTCACAGAGACCTAGGATCATTCTTGGGTGCCAACCTGCTCATCAGTGTACATTTATGACCCATACCCAGACGGAGTAAACCAGATTAGATTCAAAACATCCTGTTCTGTGCATCTTGCCTATTTGCAATGCACTCTAACCACTAGTCTTCTTGGCAGAATTCATTGAAACAGTTAAATTTCTGCACATTTAAATGCTCTCAGGGCAAGTTTCTTTTCCCAGATCAGTATATGCCAGCACTCAGCATTGATGTTTTGCCTTTCCTACATGTGAAGATCTCTCACAGCTGACAGTATCAAAGAGCAGATATCAAAGCTCAGTAGTGCCTTGAGGATTGGAGAAAACTACCTTGCCCCCTTACAGCAATTTACACAAGGTGCAATATATACTATCTGTGGCATGGAAATGAAGCTGTCATTTTATTAAGATTCTTTGCAATATTTCAAATCTCCGTAGTGAACTTGTTCATGTGACTGGAACACTTGTGTGCAGTCTCTTGGTCTCACACATTTTGGAGATCATCTGACATTCCTGTTACCAGGAATATGAACATTAAATTTTACAAAAATGGCAGAGTATACAGATTTTTTTATCTGTTCAAGTCTAAATGCTCTTTCATTTCCCTAATTTTGAATTTTTTCCCCAGGCCCACTTGTTCAGTGTTTTTCACACTGCTGTTCTAAAAACAAACAGAAACTAGATAAGACTCTCTCTGTGTAGCAAAAATTAATTCTAACCTCACTGTAAGGCAGGAGAAAAAAAGGAAAAAGTAGCATAAATATGCTAACAGCCATACTTTAGGGGAAACTTCAAAGTAACTCCATGCAGGATTCCTGGAGGTAGTTTGCTCAAGTACGATGCAGAGAGGCAGTAGTTCTGAGCACAAGAACATAAAAAACATCTTAGGCCACTTCAGTAATTTAGCTGCAACTTTGATGTAGTTCTCATATTGCTAATGATATGTGTTATGCCATTTGGGAATGGTATTTTACACTACTAGACCAATATTCATTGATACATCTTCAGGCCCTTTGAAGAAGCACTTCCATGAGAGGTAAGCAAAGTAGAAAAGGACATACTGACCAGGATGGGTATTTTTTTATTTTTTATTTACTTTCTTCCAAGTACTAACATCTCTGAACATTCACCTATTGAGAACCTTTCTCATAAGTATTTTCTCTCACTCTGCAAAAATTCCTTCATTATCCACTTTGAGAAAGCAAAAAGTCTCAGGAAAAATTCCTCTTTATTTCTCTACCATAGTAAGTCCCAGGAGACAAAAAAATAATAAAGGAAGTCACATGACTCTAAACATATTGACCTCAATATAAGAAGAATTATACCCACTAACTACACTTTCAAGACCTTACAATCAAAGAACAAGTTGCTGCACAAATATTTTTTCTATGATGTCCTCAATGGGCAGCAAAGCACATCCCTGAAGGAGGAATGAAAGAGAAGATACAAAGCATTACAAAAGGGTAGTAATGGGAAAAAGCATTTAGAAAATTCCAGTGCAAGAATGGAAACAGCTATTCAAAGTAATCACAGCATGAACATGCACAAACTGATGCTCAGGGCAATGACAGGCAATGTGAAAGTCTTTAGTATTTTAACACATTTTAGCATGGTTTTGCCCAAATCATAAGCCCAAGCTCACTTAAAATCAGCATGATGCCTTTCCTTGGTTGCTTGACTATGCAGAAACAGTTGCTGAGGTCTCTGTTGTAGGTAATGCTGGGAGCTGGACATTTTTTTATGAATATAAACAATTAAGCAAGTGTGTTGTATCAAGCTTGAGGTCTGATACTGTGAGACTTAATTTGGTGAATGCAGAAAAAATAGCAATAACGGAATTGGGGATTTTTTATATTATTGTGATTGAACAGGAGATTGCTTATGAGAAAGATCTCAAAAAGGCTTCAGTCATATCTTGACTAATAGAAGTTAGGGGAATATTGCCATATTTATTTGTTGAGCAAAGACTTACCAACTCCAACAGTTAAATCTCATCTGTCTTCAGGTAGCAATAGTCAGACTTCAAAGAGCAGATCAGATAAGTAGGGACAAGCTGTTAGAATTTATCATTCTCAGAAAGTTTTCATTCCTCTTCTTAAGTTACTTAAATAAAGCCTCCTTCCTTTGTATCCTCTAGTAAATGGAGTCCTTTCAGGGCTGCCTAATTTTCATCAAGCCAATCATATATTGGATACAGGAGTCATTAGTTTTTCCTGAATTTTAGCATTTAAAATCTCTTCCTTCCAACAGGCACTCATACATAAATCTTTCATCCAGTGCTGGGACTGGCAGTGAAATTCAGAAAATAGCATCTACCTTTTCCTTAGGCAGCTTTATCTTTAACCTTCGTTCTCGCAACTCCTTCTGAAATGGTGGTAAGAAAGTACAGTTCTATGTGATGTATAGTGTGATGAAAATTTTGCAATTAACGGGGGTGGATAATGCGACTTAAGTTCCACTGCTTCCTTCTACTAAGATTTATCAATACTGGCTACAGTTGCAGTCAGGCAGAAACCCACTAAGCTAGTTCTGATTGGTAGAATTTTTACTTTCCCATATATCATCTCAGCTGTGTCCCATTCAGTAATATTAAAGCAGTTTTGAGATCTGTACTCTCACAACAGAATTCCCTTTCCCTTCCCAGCAACAGACACTCACCTGGAACTTAGTGATCCTCTCCTCCTTGATTTAATTTCTCAAGCTCTCTGCTTTCTCTTCATTATGCACTTCTTTACAGTGGTTTTCATTTGGGTGAATAATGCCTGCACCATTCTTCTCAGAGAACAAATAATACAATACACTTCTGCATATATGAGACTCAATTACATTTTTGCTTCCTTAGCCATCCAAGGGAACGCATTAATGTATGAGACAAAGATCTCACTCTCCAACCAAATAAACTAGGTCAAGTTCAGCACAGAAGGGTAACTAAAAAAACGGATTCTGGCTCATTCACTCAGGTAGACAGTCACGATACACCAAATAAAATTAAAGTAAAACACTGACATGGAGTTGTGAACTCTTAATAGTCTTTAGCTGTCTTTGCAGGAGCACACTGTGCCAGTGATGCCCAGAAATCACACATACAGCCAAATGGGCAAGGGGCTGGTGGCAGAGTGCGATCTTTCAGACCTTCAGAGCTATTTAGCTGCTCTCAGAACACATACACAACAACTCTGATAATTGCACTCACTACAAAATCAAGGCATGGCACACTGGCAACCTTTTAGTGCCTCTTTATCATTTCCTGCTTTTGCCAGAATAAGGCTAATTTAGTCCTACTTCAGCAGGCTCAGGCAGACAGAGAGAAGAGAGACTGGATTGTCAGCATTATTGAAAAGATTCATGATTAGTCACACTCACTTGAAGACAAGTTACTTGCCAGACACTACACCACTCATTAAAGGACCTGCAAGTTGGCAGCCCTCCAGTTGCTGTGAAACAGCTCCAGGGCTGGCAGGCCCAAGAGGACCTCCAAAACCTTGTGCTCTCCCACACTCCAGAGTGTGAAGGACCAGTTCGGGCATGCTTGGGTGCAATTGGCACCCCAAGACTTCAAGCAAATAGGTCTCAAGATCCACAGTGTAAAAAAATAGTAACAATATTTGCAAGCCCTGCTGGTGGCAACAGCAAGGTAAATCTTCCTGAGGCTTGTCTAAAATTGTTGCCCTTGCATGACCCTCATTTCTCTGTAAGGCACATGTTTGGATTGCCAGAGGATTATTTCAGTGACCTGAGAGGGAATCTGATGTGTTTCTTAACCTATTACAGCTCTGAGCTGGTTTCTATGAGAAGCAGTGAGGTATATTGGAGTTACCCTTCTACCTTAGGTCCACAAGAGCTGGTTCCCCATTTGCAGTTTAATTTTCCTGCCCTTGACTTTACTGTTGCTCTCATGTGAGAACAGAGGGGAAAGAACACTTCATTCCTCTTCCTCACAAACTAGGGAGGGCATCTTTCTGGCTTTGTCCTTAGTCAGCACCAGCCCAAGCCAAGCTGTTCCAAATTTTTCAGCTCTCCTGGCACTTGATGAATACTCACTTCTAACTTGCCCTCCAGAATCATTAGAGCCAGACATTCACATGTGCTTTGCAAAGTATTTTAAAATAAAAGACACATGAAGGATCATTAGTAACACTTGATTAGTTCACTTAATCCTGCACTTGTAGGGCACACAAGGCTGAGGGTTGATTAGATGGCCAAGCCAGTACAGCAGCTTCTTAGCTCTCAACTGCACAGTCCTCCTCCTCTCCCTCCCTCAATCTCACCATCACCCAGTTCAGGTCTCTAATTCCCCATCTAGCTCCACCGCTGCTGAGGGAGATGGTCCTTGCCTTCAGGACCTCAGGGAAGTGCCTGCATCCTACTGAATTAGAAAGGATGTGCCTTATTCTAAGCACAGAATTGATCCAGGAAAGACATCTGAAGAACTTCATGTCCCAAATGGAGCACTGCATGTGTGAGTGTGCCTGAGGAGTAACTATTTCTCCTACTGATCTGAAGACAACTACCAGTTCCATAGGGAAAAAGTTCTTCTTAGTTAATCACTCTTGCTGATCTCTATCCCTCTCTTGTAAATAAATTTTAATAAAAACTTAGTGCACAGTATGCTCCTATTATACTAGATATGTACATAGTAAGTTAAGAGTAATTTATCTTCATAGTGAAGTTAGACTGTAGTGTACGAATAACTGTGCCCATGGAGGGAAAAAAACCAACCCTTCTTCACTCATCATGCCAAGTTTAAAACTTGAGTGGTTGTAATCAAAATTTTTTCCTGTCTGCAGCCGCACTGTGTTGCAATACTTGTACTGCAAAACTCCTCTGAGGAGTCTTCACAACAAAGGCTGATCTTCTGCACTCCATTATACCACAGAGCTCAGCCATAAACCATCCTCCCCCCCACAAAAAAAAAGACAAGAGAAGACTTTTAACATCATGTAATAACAGATACCACCTCTACCTGCTTCCCTGGAAACATGGTAGCTCTGAAGGACTTCTTGTCGATTTTCACACGATGTAGACTAGGTGTCATGAGTTCAATCCTGAGTTTTTATGCTGGGCACATTCTCAGAGCTTGTGTGAATTTAGGAGTCGTTCTAATCACAGCTCATTTCCTCCAGCCACCTACCACCAACCTTGCTAGAAATCTGACAGTGCTTCTGGGCCTGGTAAAAGGTGGCCTCTTCTTCAAGGTTCCATCATAACTTTCTCCAGTGGTCCCCATTTCCACTCTGTGGGGTAGAATTCCTTGTTTTTCATCCACTCTTCCCTCACAGAAATACAACAAAAAAAAAAACAGTCTGAAGTGACTTAGAGAAATTAGTTGAAATTAGTTGAACTCAAAGCAAAAGTAATCTGTTTCCCTACATATCCCTCTATCTACCTATCTGTTTATCTGCCTTTGTGAATGGATTTGTCTTTCAGCCCTGTCCTTCCACAGACACTGCTTCCTGCCTATGGTTGTTGAGGCATCACTGGGGAGGTGTGAGCCGCTGGGCTGGCAGGACACAAGCACGGGAATATTTCAAGCTGAATTAAACTAGTGAGTTCAGTACATCATGTAACGACGTTCTCCTGTCCCGGCTAGATGATTCTCCTGGCAGTGTGTGCTACCCGCTTCCTTTGCCCTATAATTGCACATTTTGACTTTCCATGACAAACCTGACTAAGAACTTCCCACACCTGCCCACTCCCAGCTGCTTGCTGTCGTGTCCTTCCCTGCTGCCTCCCCAGTGGGCAGATTCAACTGTGCATGTGGCTACTATCTAAAAATGGATGGGTGTTGTTTTCTTTTTTTTCCTTTACGGAAGGAGAGGAAGTGATTTAGTTTGTTACAAGCAAATACACTGAGCTGAGAAGCAGTAAAATTGGAGCTGGCTGGGAAAGAGTTTGGGAAGGCAGGACTCTAAGGCAGGACAGAAACATGTTTAAGATAACAACATGGAAAAACACCTGGAGAGTCCTGGCTTATGTATGCATGCAGAAACACAAAAGGAATCAGGAAAATCCTGATGTAAAATATAACACTTTTCTTTCCACTTCCAGAGCTTCTTTTGATATCCTTATTCCGTTTGCTGATTCAAGTCAAAGTTGTGAAGGTTTTGGGTTGAGCACACACTCCTTTTCAAATGCTACCATATTTCAACAAGTGCAAATTATTTTTTTCTCTCACTTGTTTCCTAATCCATCCAGAAGCTCCACAGGGGACATGTGAGATACAGCAGCCTGGATCCCATCAGGTGCTTCACCTGCCATACTTACACAGGACACTACCCTGGGCTTCCACTGCTCCAAGAAACAGCTTTTAAAAATATAAAAACTTCTAGTCTGAAGAAAGATAAAATTTAACACAGAAGTTTTCTCTAGCCTACATTTGAAACATTATATCCTCTTCCTTCAAGCATACTCTGCTACAGAAATTTCCAGCTATAAGACCAAGGAGTATGGTTGTGGGAGTTGGGATGGTGGGTAGGGCCCATTAAACAATGTTTGAGAGTGCATATTCATGCATATGTCCGAAGAGTGCATATTCAGAACTTATGCTAGACAGCACCTAATGCTGGTGTGAACAACATTTTAAAAGACAGTTTCTATCCCTCCTCACCCTCACAGCTGCATCCAAAGCACTTACAGTGAAAATTTCTCTAACCACTTCTCCAAACAAGTAACTTTTATCATTCTTAAAAATCCCCTCTTCTATTCCATCCACCTTTGCTGTCAGTATGGGCATCAGCCACCTGCCAGGTCCCACACTGCCATACTGGGCCCCCACCATCCAGCAAGGACATTTTCATTCTGTCTAGAGGATCTTATGGGACAAAACTGGACCTCTTGGTCATCAATTCATATCCAGAGTTTTCTGGAAACACCACGAAGCCTGTCACAGGGCTGCCACGTTTTGGGTGAGCATTCGCACATTTTCAGGAAACAGAGGGCAGACAGAAAGCTCAGGAGTGAAGGTCATGTAAGCCACAGCAGAAGGTTAGCAATGAATACCAAAGAATCCCAAAATTATGAGTTGCAACCCACAAGTGCTTCCAAGGGAGTTTCCATTCGGGGATGTGACTCAGCAAAGCTACTGTCACAGACAAAAGCTTATTGGTCTGTAGTTGCCACTAAAATCAGCTTCGACAATCGTCTTCTCACACAAGTGATTGCCTTGCCCCCATGGTTTTTCAGAATTGTCATTTTTCGCTCACATAAAATGTTAAAAAGTCAAAAAAGCAGAAAATTCTATGCTCTAGAAGAGTTAGTTTCAAAGCTAAAGCACAAAACCCATGGTGAGCAACTCAGCTTCTTCTGGCACCTCACACATGACTTGGTGAGAAAACATCTGCTCAGGAGTAAGGTGGCCTGGAAATCTGCTGCAAGGTAGGTGAGCTCAACGTGCTGAAGCCATGCAAGGCTGACCATGAGATGGCAGCCTTCCCCACTGCCTTTGCACACCCCACATGCTGTGAAGATGTGCCAACACCAGCTTCAGCACAGAGCAGTTCTGTCTTCCCGGCAGAGATGAGTTGCCAAGATTTAAACAAAGAGCTCCCTCAAACACACAAAAAAAAAAAAAAGGAAGAAAAGAAAAATCAGCCTTGCTTTGCAATACTCACAACAATCCCTTGGTGAAATCCTTCTTCTTCCTTCAAATAAACCCCAAATCCAATAATTACACATTTTCAGTGTGTGTTCTCCCCACACAGATCTACTTGCTGGAGACTGTCCTTACAACAGAACTTGACAGCTCTTGGCTGAATCCAGCTTGGACTCAGCACGGCACATTTCTGTCACCTTGGTGCTAGCTTGCACTTGGTAAAGGCCCCTGTGTTCTGCCACCCATGTCACAGCTAGAAGGGCTCCCTCATGGGCTGAGGAGCAGCAGGAGGTGGAGTGGATAGGCACTGTCCTGATCAAATATCCTCGTGGTTGTAGTGCCTTCCAGAAGCATATTCAACACAGTGTCAGAGGGAAGTGACATGAAGGGGTGGGAGTAGAGGGCTCCTGACCCCATGTCAATCTATTTCTGGGAAACTCAGATTATGTTGAGGAGCCTCTCAGGGCTGTGGGTCAGCTTGCACACAGAGGGACCATGCAGAGCTCTACCTCAGACTGATGACATCTGTACCGTATATCTCAGAGAAGATCCAGACAGATTTGTAAACGTCAGAATATCTTTCTACTCTCCTGGTAGTTATGCAAGTGAAACATAACAAAACAGACATAAACACCAAAAACCTACAGGGAAATTAATGTTAAAAAGTCAGCAAAGTACTGAATTGTACTTTACCTTAAATAAATGTAGTCATTCCACATGTAAAATTGTGACAATTTAAGTTTGATTCAATGAATTTTGACTTGAAACTGCACTAATGAGGATCTGGAGATTCAGCATTGTCTTGGATGAGTCAGAGAAACTCTCATGTGTCAGATGCTGACTTCAGTCACACCTCTGTGAATCTGGGCTCACACCTCTGCAGGTAGTAGTGAGATTTTAGTGGGATAATTGTGCAACCATGATCAAAATCTGCCCAGCTCACCTTGAGGTGTTGCACCTGTATTACTGACAGCAGTGTCTGACCTCTTGCAACTTCAGTCTTTATGGGGTTCACACATGAACAGGGATCAGCCACTGAGTGCACCATTGACAACAGGAGCTGACAGGAGGATAAATGAGGATGACTTGTCACCAATATCAGCTTCACTTATGCTGTGTCACTCCTGCTGTGTCAGCAGGAGCATAAGTGTGGCACAGTCCGCTGCCCTCTCCAGGATCCCCAGCCCTCATTTACGGAACAGCTTCATTGCCTTCAGCAAAGCTATTCCCAACTGGTCCTCAGGGAATGAGGGTCTGAATCTCTCCCTCTGGTTTTTCATTAATGCCACACTTGATGGCCTTCTAATTGTGCTAGTGAGTCCCACTATGCCTTTCAAAGCTTTGTTCAGGCTATAAATACAATGGGCAATTTTAAAATCACAGGCAGCAGCCAACCTTGTATACAGAAAACATTCAAATATAGATGACTTTTCACCTTTACTTGCCAGAGGCCAAATTCTTTCAAACAATGATAAACCTTATTTAACCAGGAAGTCTTCAAAATTCTGGAGTGGGCCTAAGGTCATGAGGTCTGAGATGACCTTGAAAAGTGACTTTTATCTCAGTGGATATCCTGGTGACTCAAAGCTTAAACAAATATGCCCTGATATCTAGTTCTCCCAAAAGCAGGTCTCTGGTGCCAAAGGTGAAGGTACTTAGTGAAGTGGTATGTGCAGACATGCAGAGCTGGGAGCCACAGAATATGTTTCCTCATAATTAGCAGGGATTACTTCTAATTAATAAATACAGGTCTTTAGGAGGAGGAAAATTTGGAACTTCAAGGACATGTAGGCTTCCTACAAAACTCATGGCACTTGGTATGATGATTACACCTCAGAAGATGCAAGGCCAGAGGCAGAAGGATGATCACAACTCTTTGGGATCAGGCACCAAGATTTGTTAACTTGGAGGAAAGCAAGCAAATTACATGGATGCAACTGCACCAAAGGCAGAGAGCAGAAGCTGACAAGACGTGCATGAAGCTGCAGTTATTTCAGTTCTTGCTCATGGAAACAACACACAAGCCAAGCAAACAAAGTGGTAGAGGCAGAAGACAAATGAGGGAGCAGGGTGAGAAGAGGCCTGCATTAGTACTGGAGCTCCAAAACCAACTAAAAGATATGTAAAAGAGAAAAGTGACAGTAGAGTTAGGAGGCTGCAAGCCTCTAAGCATCTCCAGGCACTGCATGAGTAACAGGCTAAACACGCAGGGCTGTGTGGAGCACTGCTGGGCCATCACCCAGGCAGGGCAGCCCTGCTGCAGTTCCACTCATCTGAGGGCACTTACTCCAGGGATTCATTGCAGCAAGAGCCACAAAGGTACAGAGTTCCTTTTGAGGTGCCTGACTACTACTGGGCAATCTAGAAAGGCTCCGTCTGACTCTGCAGGTACTCTGTCATTCAGAAATGTCTACCCCTCTCTTAGGTATGGAAGTGGTGTCCTTTTGCCTGTGACTGGAACATCTATCTCACTCCCATCAATTTGGCACTGCAATATGAAACTGTGATACTCAGTTCTGTAACTTCTCCTCTGTTTCTTGGCTTGTGTTGAGCCTGACCAGGTAAGAGACCCCTGTACTGCTCGCAGAAGCTACTATGTTTTATACACACAGGGTGTGGGTATCTGTAAAACCTCTGTGATTCCTCACCGTCTTGGATCATAAATAGGCATAAGTAGCAAGCCTAGAAGTAAACTTCAGAGTTCATCTGCAACAAGTTCCTTGCTTTTCACGTTCTTCTTACCTGCTTTCTCTTCCTCAGTTTGTGTTTCTTTGTCTTTAACTCTGGTTTTATGTTCATTATCCGTAGACATGTACACAAGTGACATGTGAACATGGGCGTTTCTACTCCATAGCCTTCCCTGCTATAAAATTGACTAGAAAGGGGAACCCTGCACTCACCAACCTGCCATCACCACTTTTTGTGCCAAGTCCACATCACTTCAGTAAATCCTTTTAATCCCACTGACAAGCTTGGCTGGAGGTCAGACAACACAGGACTGGAAAGGATAAGCAAGACAGATCTTGAGGTGATAACATTGCAGTCAAAACATAGCCCTTTCTGGGTACATGCAGGCAGAGCTGGCTTGAGATAGTCTGGTCCCATTTGATGAAATAACGTCTGAAGTTAGAGACAAAATCCAAACTGTCTCTTACAGCCCGCTTCAGTGACCCACTTCTTTGTTATTTCAGTGACCCACTTCTTGGTTACTGCTGTTTTCCCTTTGACATTATCATTAGTCTTCATTTCCTCCTTTTGCTTTGCACAGTCTCAGACACAGACATAAATGGCTCTGCCCCATCTCTTTGCAGCTTTGCTTTATGTCTCTTCCCTGGAGTCCTTTTCCCAAGGTTTCCCAAGGTTTCTTACTTCTCTTTGTAAACAGGATAATTTTGAAAAGCTGAACTGATCCTGTGTGCAGAAGCTCCATGATGCATCTGGGGAACTGTACTGTTGAGCACAAAAGTCCCTGACACAGCAAGTGCTGCCAGGTTTCAATGAAAGCTCATCTGGGCATTTAGAAGTCATAGTTTTTGCATCCAGCATCTAAATCCTCTGATAGCTCTAGCCACAAACACAACAACCTAACTCTCCAGATGACAGAAACCTGGTTCATTGGCTGGCTCTGTAATTTCTGGTTTTTTTCAGGGGAATTGTGTGCTTTGCTTGTCCTCTAAAAAAAACGCAAACACCCGAAGTAAAAATTTCTAAGCAAGGTAATTTCACTGAATTGGTGAAACAAAACTTGGCCATATAATTTTGATTCATCAAACCATACTATCCCTATGTAGATTGGTTGTCTTATTCAAGGCATTCAAATGACAGCTTTAGTCATCTAGAAAAAGGGTATCAGAGTCTGTCTGCAAGGCTGATGTTGGTTTTTTTGCTACATGTCAGCAGTTTACATAGCAAAGGCTTGACTTCATTTAAAGGCAGAGCTCATTCAGAGCAGGTCAGTGCAAAATACTGTATTTAATAAGGCAACTGGCTCTTATAATTCTGTATCATGCATCACACCACTTTTATATCTGTACTTTTCTCTCTAAATTCTCCTGGCACTTCTATGAATTTTATACCCTATTAGTGCACCAGTGTGTTTACATATCTTTTCCACACCTAGATTGATTTTTAACTCCAAGGAATCACTGAGTCAAAAGCTCTCTGAACGATGGGTAATTTTGCACATGGTAGAAAACAGTAATAATTCACTTTCAGCTGAAGTTTATTTTCCTTTGGGTACTCACACACACAGACACATCCTAGTATTATCTATCTGTGTCAGATAAATCTGGGTGTAGGTGGGCAAGGCAATATAAATATGATGGTGCTGATAGGGGAACTTTCAGTGGTAAGATCCAGAGCTAAATATGTCACATTCAACCCTAAATCCTGTTGCTGGTTTTATTAGTGTGCATCGGATTTTTAGGATTTCTGGGGTATGGGAAGTAAATCTGGATAAGTGGAATGGAAAGTGGAGTCTTCAGCTCTCAATGGCTTTAACTAGCACTTGCTGCTATTGCAGAAGTACTTGAGGCATCAGGAGGAGATGTACCTGATGTCCATACCTGATCTCTCTTTCTCAATGAAATGGGAGGGCATAGTCAGATAGCATATGTGGAGTCTGAGATTTGCAAGCCTTCTTGGGTTTGGTTCCAGGAAACCTATCCTGTGAAAGGTGTTCTGAGCTGCTCCTGTGCTGTTCTGCAAGGCATAGCTAGGAGTCAGCTGACACTGCAAATACATCTTTTGAGGGGCTGATACATATTACGCTCCTCTCCTCAAGTTAAAACTAATAATAACACCAAATAATGAAACAAGATCATTATTTTACAAAGAAGGAGTGTATTGACCAAGATAATTATTTTATTGCCAGAAAAAAAAATTACAGCAATTCTGAGGTGAAACACATCATGAAAGGTTCTTGATGTGCTTAAGAAGGATGTGTATACATTTCTCATATTTGAACAGCTCTCTAACCATGATTCTCCACTCATTTTTATCCTTGTACTATCCTGACTATAGTGAGTCTGCAATGTGTGCTTGCATTCTTGTATGCATAAGTGATGATGAGATTCCAGAGGAAAAAATAATTGCTAAGGTTGCCCAGTCTTACTCTTTGCACAGAATCACAGAATATCAGGAATTGGAAGAGACCTTGAGAAGTCATCTAGTTCAGTTCCCCTGCTGGAGCAGGAACACCTAGATAAGGTCACACAGGAAGGCATCCAGGCAGATTTTGAATGTCTCCAGAGAAGCGGAGCCCACAATCTCTCTGGGCAGCCTGTTCCAGTGTTCTATCACC
>VZTY01026674.1:181380-242750 GCA_013400935.1 Turnix velox
ACACCAAATAATTAAGCAATTACATTATTTTACAAAGAAGGAGTGTATTGACCAAGATAATTATTTTATTGCCAGAAAAAAAATTACAGCAATTCTGAGGTGAAACACATCATGAAAGGTTCTTGATGTGCTTAAGAAGGATGTGTAAACATTTCTCATATTTGAACAGCTCTCTAACCATGATTCTCCACTCATTTGTATCCTTGTACTATCCTGACTATAGTGAGTCTGCAATGTGTGCTTGCATTCTTGTATGTATAAGTGATGATGAGATTCCAGAGGAAAAAATAATTGCTAAGGTTGCCCAGTCTTCCTCTTTGCACAGAATCACAGAATATCAGGAATTGGAAGAGACCTTGAGAAGTCATCTAGTTCAGTTCCCCTGCTGGAGCAGGAACACCTAGATAAGGTCACACAGGAAGGCATCCAGGCAGATTTTGAATGTCTCCAGAGAAGCGGAGCCCACAATCTCTCTGGGCAGCCTGTTCCAGTGTTCTATCACCCTCACCATAAAAATATTATTTCTCATATTTCTGTGGAACCTCCTGTGTTCCAGTTTGCACCTGTTGCCTCTTGTTCTCTCATTGGAGGTCACTGAGAAGAGCCTGGCAGTATCCTCCTGACACTCACCCTTTACATATTTATAAACATTAATGAGGTCACCCCTCAGTCTCTTCTCCAAGCTAAAGAGACCCATATCCCTCAGCCTCTCCTCAGAAGGGAGATGCTCCAATCTCTTCATCATCTTTGTGGCTCTGCACTTGGCTCTCTCAAGCAGTTCCTTGTCCTTGTTCTAATATACCCCAGGAGGCCACTGGCCCTCTTGGTACAAGGGCACATTGCTGGCTTGTCGTCAATCTGCTGTCCACCAGGACTCCCAGGTCCGTTTCCCTTACACTGTTCTCTAACAGGTCAGTCCCCACCTTATACTGATATGTGGGGTTGTTGCCCATATGCAAGACTCTACACATGCCCTAGCCTGACTAGGTGTTGCGGGATGGAAGCACATCCTTCGGGCATGTTGACCTCTCCTTCCAATTTTGTGCCATCAACAAACTTGCTGACAGTGCACTCTAGTCCCTCACCCAAGTTGTTGAATATTTTGAATAGCACTGGTCCCAGTACTTATGGACTCTACTAGACACAGGCCTCCGGTTACATTCTCTTCCATTGACCACAACTCTCTGGCTTCTTTCCTTCAGCCAGCTCACAGACCACCTCAATACTCGATTGTCCAGACCACATTTCCTCAGTTTAGCTGCGAAGATGCTTTAAGACTGTTTATTTTTCTCACCATAAATTCAATTCAGTGTTACAGCTGAACTTAGAGGCATCCAATGTCTGCCTCAAAGTGGCTGAAACTGTATCTAGAGAGTGAATCAGCTTGTGATTCATATTGGAACTAGGAGAAAAAAGGCTGTTCAATGCTGTTCCCTCAGAAGCACTTCCGACATAGCACTATAGTTACTCTACCCTTAACTGGATTGCCCCCAAAACATCGCCACTGGCTATATTTGAGAAATGGGTGCTCCTCACATGGAACTGGCCAGATATAGTCTCATTAGATGCACCCAGTCAAACTAATCCACAGCAAGTTAATGATAGTATCTGTTTGGGAGTAGCCTGGTCGGACTTGATGATTTACAGACATTTTCCAACCCAAATGATTTTATGATTCTCTGACCTACAGGGAAATACTCAGTTTCTCCTCAGCAACGCTGTGTCTGGTTACAAATGATTTTACACTGAATGAATGTACTCCACTGATTGCTGCAGCAAAGATACTGGATGTCTTAAGTTCTGCTCCCTTACTCACCGTAGGTAGATTGCTCTTTGGTGGCAGAAATGCAGAGTTGGGTTGAAGATGGGGAATATCTTTCTCTGTGCAACTTCCCGTGGAGCCTTGAAGATCACAGAGTTCTAATGAGCTTTTGTGAGTGCTAAATGCTTTTACACAAGTGAAAGACACAAATGACTCATGGAATCAAGAGATATTCAGATAATTTTCCCTATGGAAAACTCTGCATTTCTGTATTTCTTTTGCCTTTAACAAGAATGAAAGTTAATGTGTAAACGTTTGAGAAATCTAAAATTCCCCCCAAACTGTTCCTTAAATGTAATACCATAATGTTCCATTTTTTTCAACTGAAAGGAAGAGTTTTGCTATTTCTAAATGCAAATGTTTCATTCTGTATATCAGTGCTTTTCTCTGATGGTCAATTCAATTTAAATTACACTCGGTGCTTCTGCAAGATTTGGTACTCTTTGTCTTTTGTTGTTTGTTGCTCTTTGTTCCCATTGGACTGGCCTTCCTAGACAAACTATACTTTCTATAATGTGTCTGCAAGGGCTCCCTTGATATCAGCTACAGCTCTGAAAGAAGCATACATTGATTTTGCCAAAGGAGACTTACAGGTTAGAAAAGAGTCATGTAAAGTTAAGATTTTGTAGAAACTTCAGTTTCTGTGGAAGTTTTCCAGGGTTGCAAGAGCAAAATGTATTTGTAATATTAACAGTAGCATGAAAAACTAAGTGGACCTGAATTACCACATGTCTTGCCTGTTCCACTGATCTTGGCTTTATCATTCTATCTGCGGAAGTATTTACCAGCCTTAGACCTAGGTTGTGAGGAACACCAGCAGTTGTCTAAATTACAGAGGAGAAGCAGAAGGAGGAGTGGAATGAACTTTCTGGAGGCTTCAGTTTACATATTTCTGATTTTTACACTGGCAGAGGCAGAAATACAAGTACACCGGCTAAGAGTAACTGAAGAAAATAAAGAAAAGGCTGCTCTGAGTTCTTGCTTTAATCTGTTCTCTCAGACAAAGGTTAAATTACCATTTGAATGCTCCTGCAGAAGAGCTAATAATGTTGCTTTTATGTTCCAAGGATCCTCTCTCTTGATAATACAGTCTTTTCAGTTCCAATTAAGGAAAGCTGTAGTTTCAATCATCTCCACACTGAAGATCCCTGTTTTTGCCATCCAAGAGCTGGTTGTCCTATTGCTCCCTCATTGATTTCCTGCAGTGCTTCAGGTGGGGTTTCAGAAACAGCTGGCTGTGAGGATATGCTCCTGTAGTTGGAGAGATCAGAGCTATACTTTGAGGTCTTTATGAAATTATGCCAAATGGCTTGTGATTTCCAACTTCTAGACCCCAGGGAGAAATCTGAGTCCCTAGCCAAGAGCAGAACAAAAACCATAGTACTGTATTGCTGTCCAAGAAAGCATTTTTGGACTACATTTGAAAATACATTCTCCCTCTTGATTAGAATGCTGTGTTTTCATTGCTATTTAGAATGGATTTAGCTATCTACAGAGGCTGTTCTGTAGACTTTCCAGGCTTTCCCATTGGAATTTATGTGTATAGTAAGGAGGAAATAAAAACAAATGCACGTTTGTCTTCAGTACTTACAATAGTGTCAGGTAGAAGACAAATGCAGCCAAAGCAGCAAAAGAAAAAACAAAACTACTTACATAGAATTACAGTAAAAAATATATGATTTTTATAAGAGCTGCTAATTGTTAAGCACAAAAATCCTCAGTTCTACAGGTTGCAGCTGGAAAGCATTGGCAGGGTGATATATCAAGGTCCAAGCAAGGATAAGGGACAGTCCATTCTGTCACCAGTGTTTCTGGTTTTCCCCATCTTCAAAAGTCACTGCTGACACTCTGCTGGTTGAGAGACTCCACTGGACCTACTTTTGCTTCTTGTATAATAAGTCTTGCACTGCTTTATCCAAATAGGGAAGAATGTGTCCAATAGACCAGGACCCGAACTAGAGAGAAGCCTACCTTTGTTTCTCCCAGATGCCTTAGCTTCAGAGACATCTCTCTATTCATGAGTAATAAATAGGTTGAACACATCTGGGAGGACATTTATGGCAACTCTGAATCAGGCTTACGGCTCTGTGGTCCAGGAACCCACCATTAAAGGGAACCTGCATCTAGCGACAGTTATTTCCCAAACCAGCAAGGCAGAGATTCATTTAAGTCCTCTCATATATTCCTTCTGTGAAGGTTTTCTTCACTCCTAACTCAGAGCATTTATATACTCCACATTACCATGACAAACCCTTTATGAAGATAAAGGCAATGAAGAGTGATTATCTAAGGATAGATCTGCTGCAGCTGATGCTGGAGATGATAAAGGAGGTAAAAAATCCTTCTCCTTACTTTCCCACTTCTCCTTACCCTCCTCAGAGAGTCTCAATTTAGTACATTAATTAATGGCTAAAGTTGATGTGAACTTGTGGAAAAGGAGCAGGGCTTGAATCTACTTACATTGTCAGTTCAGCTTTGTGTCCACTCTATGTAATTTTGGAAGCTCCTTCTGTGCACACCAGTATGCTCTTCTCAAAATCCTGAATAGTTCCACATCTACACACTGCACAGACAGACCAGAAGAGGACTGGAGGGCTCACAATTACACAAGATGTCTGTTTTGAGCTACCATGAATCCCACAAAGCTTTTGGCTTTTTGGAGGTGTGGCAATCAGTTTTGCAAGATAGCTCTATGAAAGGTCAAAGACCTCTGTTCTGCAACAGCATGTGTGAAAAATGTCTGCTCTGAAATGCCATCATTATTATATTGAAGTAGCATTGAAAACACTATGGCCTTGCACACACTAGGAGGAACTGCAGTGTTCCATCTTGTGGCTCAGTTCCACCCTTGGTAACACTGCTGGGAACAATTGAATCAGGAGCTGGGAGCCCAGCTTCTGTGTGATAAGCACATGACTACCTGCAGGCAAACCCCATGTAGACATAGGCAGAAGAATATCTCAGCACCTCTCTCAGCCTAAACCCAGCTGACAGTTCAGAGTTAGAGGGTCCTCAGAGGTACTGACCTCATCAGGCATACTGTGGAAAAGCCCTCCACGAACTGGCCAGGTTGGAGTCCATGCAAGATTCAGTGCCAGCTGCTCAGAAAATCACTGAAGGAAAGTATTATCCTTTCCTTATCCTTATCCTTTATTCATATACTTTAATTAAATGGCTATAAAACTCAACCTGAATGTCCAAGTAACAATTAATCAAATTCCCCATTCCTCCTTTTCAAATAAGGGCTTAAGCTATCAAGCTAAGGAGATCTCTGAACACACTATGAAGAAATGAATGACTGAGGAAAGGGACAAGAATTTCCAGCCTCACATTTGATACGCACCCTTCACATGAACATAGCTCTACAATGTCTACGAGATACTGCAGCTACTGATGGAAACAGCTGTTGTACTCCTCCTCTCCTGGACTAATTCATTAAAAAAGAAAAGTATACAAACCCAGGAGTTTATTAGGAGGTGTCTTGTGTGGCTAACTTAACTTATGTATCTGGCATTACTGAATTTAGGATGACAGTACCCACATTGACCTTTGTATGTGACCACCCTTCATGCACACATGAGTGTCTGTTATCTAGCAGATCAGATGAAAGGAAAGAGGTGTCTTTCCACATGGTATCTTGTTTTTCTCAAGACATTGTAAGATATTCTGTGCAGAAATTTTAAATGGATTGTTGCAAAAATGGCCAACAAATTAGGTTCTTTTTAGGTTTGTATGCACCACAGTAAAGTACAACAGTGTTTAGCCATATAGCAAAACAAGAATAACATTTTAGCTCTAAGTTCTCAGATCAATACAAATGGCTACAGAACCTTTAATTGTTTTCAGACTCTTTAATTTATTCTTTGGTTTTCCTGCTAAATTAATTTAGGCATCTGTCAACTCACAATGCAAAAACTCACAGGACTTCATGGCCAATTAAACTCTTCTGGCAGAGGAAGAGCTCCTAAAATTGGAGTAAATTGTATTTGAATCTGTTATAAAGCCTTTCCACGTTGACACAAAAGGGAAAAAACCTTGTATTTGAATCAAGCCACTTGCAAAAACCTCATTGTATTCCATCAAGGATCTTCTATATCTTATTGTGATGGGTTGAGAAAGGGAAACCAAGTAGTTCTGCAAGGATGGATATCAATGATGCCTCATATTCCATAGTTCTGTATTTTGTGGTTTATGGTAGTCTCCAACTAAGGCTATGACTGTGTTTGGGACACTTATGTGATTACTTTTTTTTTTTTGCTGACAACAAGTGAATTAACTTGCCAGGCTTCCTCTACCTGGGGCATTTGGAGGAGGCATTTGTTCTGCACTAACACCTGCATACTTATGTTTCTGAAACAGCAATGTAACCTCTCCCACATTTATCCTCCTTTGTTTTCTAGGGTTCAACTTGGTCAAGAATAGAAAAGTAGTTAGTGAGGGATCAGAGGGACTGACCACACATGATCCCATAATTCTCATTGGACTAGGAAAGCAGGCTGAAAAAGGAATAATTACCTAGAAACAAACAATGTTTCAGTGTGATTTCATAGGCTGCATCCTTTCTAACAACTGAAAATATTTTTCTGGAGATACTTTTGAAGAAATACAGAGCATTAGATGAATGAATCTTAGAAGTCCCATTTGCCAGGACAGATGTCAGCTGATCCACTCAGGATCACAAAGGATTTTTACAAATGCTAGCAGAAACTGGTATTTTTACTTTTTTAAATACTTTACCAACCCCTCCCCTCACTCTCCCCCCCAAAACAATGAACAGGAATTATCTCTTACATTCAAGTGAACATGGGCCCACAACATTTCCTGCATCAACTCCCTATGGAGAAGGCAGGATGTTTAGGAATAGTGACACTGAGGACAAAGGTTTGACAAAATACTCCACCAGTCCACTGCAGGAGTGGAATAATGTTTTCAGTGGTATTTTCCATCAGAGAAAACCTAAAATAAATGGAGTTCAACTTTGTTTACTAATAAGCCAACAAAAATCAATTTTACCTCTGTCTCAAGTCCAGGACATGTCAAGACAAGGGTGTATTTCTCACTCCCTAGGTCTCCAATAAGAAATCAGTAATTTTTTAAAAAAATCTGGACCACAATCAGTTTACATACATATCACTCAGTGACAACACAGACTGTTTGATCTTCGCTCTAAGAGTAAAGCACCATTTCAGGGTTGCTTGGCAGCTCTGTTTTCCTTCCCTTAGAAAAAGAGATGGATTCATTTAGGATCACACGTCACAGAGAAGGGACCTCAGGTGTGGCAGAAATGGCAGGTGGCTAGAGCTGACTTGACAGCAATTAAATGTACAAATCTTTGATTAGGCTCATGGGAATGGAGTCATTAGCGACAGGGAATGGACCAGCTTGCTTTCCACTGCCTCATTAGTCATAATACTGATATTACTTTAAAAAGCTTGGAAAAAGCCTTCCCGCACAGAATTAGGAAAGTTGAGTTTCTGGGGAAAAAATAAGCTAGTGTAAGCATTTTCTAGCCAAACAAACAGAGCCTGGCTTTTCTGCATGGTCACTTAAAAAAAAGGCCTCCTGTTTGCTGTACTGTGAGATAGCCCCATACCCAGTGCTGCAAGTTCAACAGAAAGCAACATGTTGCTTTTGGCCACCAAAATTTATTAACGGCCTCATCAGGCACCATCCTGCTGTGCTCCAGTTCCGAATATCAGTGCCTTTAATAACATCCTACCCTGCAAGTGAAGACCTCTGGTCAGTTGCACAGTGGGATTATCAGACTGGATGTAAGTTGCACGTAAATCTCCAAACTAGCAGATTTAGCTCAGGGGGAGATTTGGCTTGGGCTTTATTTAGCTTCCTGAAACTTAACTGGTTGAAGAAGGGCTGCAATAACAACATTCTGCCATAAATTAACTTCCTCACACCCCTTACTTTACTCTTGCTGTTTCATGGGAAGTTCATAATGAAATAATTTTACCACCCTTTATCTTCCACTCTTCTCTCAGTATCCCACCCCACCAACTCAGTTTTTCTGTCCTGTTGAACCAGAGTCCTCAGAACAAAGAGAATCAAAACCAGTGCATTGCCCCAGGGCCATCATGTAGGGGTTCAAGCCACCAAGCTGACCACATAAATACAGTTCAGGAAAAAGCAAGGCCAGTGCCTTCTTGCCTCTTACATTGCTTAAGTAAAGGCAGCACAGCAGAAAAGGAGGAAGAGGGGAACTGTGTTTGTGAGTCAGTGACAAGGCTTCCGGTACCAGGGATTCACCCTCCACAGCAAGAGCAAGATCAGAAAAAGGACTGCCACACTTCCTTGGGATAAATTTTGTCATACTGTAACATCAAGTGTTGAACTGTCATGCCCTTTATACACCATTCCTTGCTTACCTGTGAAGCCTATGTTCAGGCACCTCTGAATCCCATGGATCTGTCCTCCTGTCCCAGAGGATGGACAACATTGCCAATTTCCACTTGCTTCATCCAAGGTTTCACAGGGAAAGCAATCCTATAAGACATCTCTGTGCCACAGGTGACTGGGTGGCAATTTTCAGTTTTCATGCTGGCATAGTTTGAAAATAATTATGCATCTCTGCAGTAATAATCACATACTTCAGCTTCTCAATGTCTCAGCTGCTGCCAAGGTTGGGTGGAACACACGTCTATTGGATCACTCTTAAGCTGAAAGATTCCCATCAGGATGGTCTTTTCCAAGACCATAGCAGCAGAGGACTGACTTGATCTTCCTGGTTTGAAATGGCATCTAAACAGCTCACAGGTTCAACAAACAGAACAATCTCATCAGCCGTGCCGCACTGTTTATCTTTCCAAAATGGTGATGCTAGAAATAAAAGGCATGATTCAGTCAACACTATTCCTGGGGTGTCTTTGTTTTATTTGAATGAGCAGTGAACTTCCATGTTGAAACAAAATCTACTGTTAAAAAAAACCCTAAGTGGTCTTTGGGGGAAGGGAAATCTCAGAGAAGAGAGAATGAAGAACAATAAGGATAAAGAATGGAAAAGTCAGAAAAAGCTGCTAAACAGCATCTGAATTACACTGTGGTAGAAAAAGTAAGCTGCATTTCTTTCAGTCTTTCAGTGTTTGCCTTCTCTGCTTTTTAATGACAGTAGCATGAATAGCCTGATGGGTATTGTTCCTTGATTCTTACCTACTTATGCATGTACCCAATTTCCTTTACAGGACTGGCCTTGAATGCTTTCCCTCTGAGGATCCTATATCTCACTGCAGATCACTTGGTACATGAAAATTAAAGCCTCACCAGGTTCTGATAGGTGCAGAGGAACAGACCAGCCAAAAATATTCCTACTTCTCCATGCCCTTCTCCTTGTGCTTGCTTCTCCATGGATTTGTCAACAGCAGGTGGCCACTTTATCAGCGGCGGGTCACCACCTTATTTTTTAACAAAGCTGCTGAAGCACAGGCACTGGACCTCCTCTGCTGATTCTGCTGTGAGAATAGTAACTTCCAGCCAAGGAATGGAAAAGACATTGGTGGGCTGCAATAGCTGAAATTGCCACACAGAGTTTCTCTGGAGGTCATTTGTCAGAGTGGTAAGTGATTTAAAAGCCTTGGAAAAGTTTGTCCTCTATGACTTAATATGGCTTTTCCATCTCTAACTTCTGAGGCACTGAAGGAAGTGTGAAGGGTGTGCAGCAGAAACCCTTTCCAGTCATCTTTTTTTTTTCCCATTCACAGCAAATTTTTTGATAAAAAGACTCACTGAAACAGAAGAAAACTAAGAAATAAACAGAGCTAGGACTGAAAGAATTGTAGTCCTCCACTATCCCACCACCCAGACAAAAGCTGTGGCACAGCCCGAATGGAAACAGAAGGAAAATGTATTTCTCACCGTGTGTTTTGACTCTGTTCAGGGGCTTAGATGACCTGTTGGTGAAAACTCCTGTGTCCCGTCTCCACAACAGATGTATCAGTTGTAAATTATCTATCCAGTTTTGCCTTTGGGAGTAGGGACCCAGTGGGAGTTAATGGCACTGTATTACTGTTGCTGCTGGCTGATAGCCTCCATAGAAACCCTTCTTCCCCATCCCTGTCCACTGGGCCTCAAATGCTGGCAGTGGCAATACTTCTATGTGGGGCCACCCTGTGTTTTGGGAAGAGGGCAGGGAGATGGTGAACAGGAGTGCCAGCCTGTCCCACCAGTGACTTGCCATCTTGCCACTCAGCCCCCCGTTACATGCAGTGAGAGCCTGGTGTTGGGAAGAGAGGCAACTTGTAGTCATGTTCCACTTCCTACTTTAAAACTCTGTTTTTACAACTATTGGCCTTGCCTGCCCCAGGAGCTGTGGCCTCCGCAGCGGGCTGTGTTGTTTCATTTCTGTCAGCAGTGGGTCTTTTCTCTTTGCTCCTGCAGGAAGGCTTTTGTTTCATATCTTTCCTCCCCTGCCTCACGCTGTGCTGGCCAGGCAGCCTGCCACGTGCTCAAAAGGCTCCTTTCCTCTCCTCTTCCCCATGCTGCCACAGCCACCCATTCTTCTCTCTCTGCAAACTCTCATTAGGTGCTTCAGGAGCAGATGCTCAGGGCAAGTTGTCGTGTTCCACCTTGTGTGATAAGAGGGTGGGCACCTGGATGATGGCCAGCCCATGCATTAGGGCCCTCTCTCTTTTAGGTTGTTTGCTTTTGTGATAGTTTCTCCTTTTGATTCTCATGTCTGATGTTGATCTAGGAGGGTGGCCATCTGGATTCCTGCCTCCACTGCTAGCCGTGGAGGGTCTCCAGCTCTTCATTCCTCCTCCAACTGATTTTAACAAATTTGCCTCTGGCTGCCCCCCTAGTGGGGCTCACCATGGCTGGGGGCACCCAGTTTTCATCTCTCACCCTTGCTTTTTGTCCTCCTCAGGTCAGACTCACCACAAGGAGCACACAGGTTCAGCTCAGCTCTGTGTCATAGTAGCAGCTGCAGACAAATTAAGACTATGACAAATTAAGACTATCCATCTAACCTCTGGTCCAAAAAGTGGTACAGTCCATCATAAGGGATTGGAAGAGAATGCAAAGACTCACATTATTATTAGGATTTCCATCCACAAGTAGACCTTCACTGGGCTCTCCTGTGGCTCTTCCCCTCAGAGCCACTTCCTCTGTCTCACAAAGGGTTTGAGCAGAGTGTGTCTGACTTCATCTGGGACTCCAGGGTGTGAGGTATTTTCAGAAATCATTCAAGAAAGTCAAAAAGGCCAAGAAAAGTATGCGTGACTTTTCTGTTTTCTTTTTATTTGGCAGTAATTTCTTAGGAGAAAGAAGCAGCATTTCAGCCTGCCAGCTCCAGCTATTCTCCTCAGTCCTCAGCTGGCCTCTCCATGGGTTTTACTGCCAGGACCCTGGGCTCCTGGGAAGCAGTGGTGGCATGTCTGCAACACAGCATGGCTCCAATGCAGATATCTGCCCTGACTGAGACCAAGTGAGAGCTACAACCCATGAAAGTATAGCTTCATCAGCATGGCTCCCTGCCCAGCCTAATTAGACCTGCCAAGAAAGGCTAATTAGGTAGGCTTAGTGCCACACTGATGTGACTTTATTGCTTTCAAGAACCAGCAAGTATTGTACGCAGCTCACTTTAGCAAGAGAGTCCAACACAGAGCTGAACAGATGGTCTTGCATTCACAGGGCTTCCCCCTCCAGCCTGAGCAGGCTGAAGTTGCAGGAGCCAACTGCACATGCCAATGTTCATTTGGGTGGTAAGGGGGTCTACAGCACTGCACCTGCAGTGAAATGAAGTGTAGTAGATCTTTCCCTTATGCTGGCAAGGTAAAGTGTTTGGTACAAAATGTGAGCCTTATGCTGGAGAGGGTTAACTTGCAGTTAAGCTCATCTTGCATCTCACCCTGCCTTCCTCACCCTTCCCTGCCCACAAGCCGCCTTCCCAGAAGCCCTTGGCTACCTTCCCCTCCACTCAGCCACAGATTTACAGAGGATGGCACTGGAACGTGCTTTGGACCCTTCTCAGACTGTTCCAAGCATCACTTCCCCACCGTAAAAAACAGACAAGTTGTGTTTTTCCCCTGACTCCTGCTACCACATAAAATGCCTTCCACTGCCTCACACACGGGGGGATGCTGGCTGCCTGCAGGAGGGCACTGGTTCCCCTGTGTCTGCAGTTGCCTGCAGCTGTAGGAGGGTGAAGAAATTTGCTCTTAAAGTGCGTAAAAAGGTAGTGAATCATAGGAGCAGCATCCTCTTGTTTACCAACATCTTGCTCTGTAAAGATTTTTTTAACACAGCTATTTGTGAGATAGCCAAAGTCCAGCTTCCAGTTGAAACAAGCTCAGCCCTGTGCTCAGCTGGGGTAAGGTTCCTCATGGCTGTTGTGGTGGGGATGCTGTCCTTGGAGCATGATGGGTGGAGCTTCTCCTGTGGAGATCTTGTGTGGGGCACAAGCACACACACACACAATGCAACACACACACAGTTGCACAGAGTGCAACACACACAGGGGAACTCTTGCTACTAGAAGAAGAGTTTCAAATATTATAGAACCGTAGAACGATTTGGGTTGGAAGAGACCTTAAAGATCATCTAGTTCCAAACCCCTGCCTTTCCAGGTTTGGCTGAATATATGTCAGGGGTAAAATATATGAGAAGGAGCTTATGGAGGTAGTGATATTTCTTCCATTGGACTATCATGTAAAGGTACAGCAAGAGGAGAACATAAGTTACACACACAGAGAAATACCACGGTGTGTTTTACAGTACTGCATAATGCACCCAAGCATAGCAGCAACTTATTACCCTAACCGAAGGCTACAGTGTAATTAGCTTAATTACAATGCCACTGGCTGAATTCACTTCAGAAGTATGCCATTCTCTGTGCCCTACAGGGTAATGCATAATCCCAAATACTTAATCCGTTGAAAGTGATATACATTTGGGCTGAAGCACAGTGCCGCAGCCAAGCTTTTTGCTTAATGTTGTTTTTCCCCCCAGACCAAGAGGATCTGGCTACAGTTGGTGCTCTCCAATATTTTTACTCACTTTTATCAGTTGTGGGGAGGGATTGTGACACTTTCTTTTAGGAAGCTGCACTGAATTTTACCACACTTTCAGAGATGCAGGGACTTCTGTCCTGATAAACTTTAATGTGAAAGTATTAACTTTATAGTTGCTGATCAGGGCAAACTAAACAACTAAGGATAGTAGACAGCTATTTGCCTCATACTCACACATGTCTGGACACCACACAGCCTGCACTAAAAATGCAGACATCCAGCTCATAAGGGGCCAAAGCTATATGACCAGCAAAGCAGCAAGCTTCATGGCATGCAGAGCAGAAGTCTGGAGTGAGTTGGGGATACAGCTCAAGTGATGGTGGCAGTGGGACCACCACCCTGTGTGCAACTACCTGCACACAGGGCACATCTCTGTCCTTCCAAAGGGGGTTACAGCATATGTGGCCTGAGTAGAGCAACAATGCTCAGCTGGTCCACAGATGGGCTACATGAAAGGACCCCAACCCATAGCTTCTCTTCTTCTATAGAATAAGAACTATCCAAGATGGTTTCAAGATCTACTCAGCCATAACCCCATATTTTCTCTCCCTGCTCACTGTAGAGGGTTGGACTAGATGACCTTTAATGATCCTTTCCAGCTGATTCTATGATTATCCTCTTTGGTCCTCCATCAATTGCTTCATCAGTTCATCAGCTCCAGCTCCACTTGCCCCACACACATGCACCATTTTGTGAAACTTCACCTCTCTTCCCAGAATAAATGAATCTCCAAGATTTTTTCCTGAAGAGCAGCAGGAATAACTAGCTTTTGAATAAGCACAGCAAGCCTATAATTACAAAAAATGTTTTGGGTTGACAGGAAATGGAACTGTATTCTCTTAGTATAACAATAAAACCCCAAAATTCCACTTTGGATCAAGCAAAACTGTTTGGTTCGACCTGAAACAAAACACTTAATTCTTGCGTTTAAACTTTTCACCCCTTTGTATTTATTGCATGCAGGAAAACCTCAAAACAAAAACAAATGTTTTGAACTGAAAAGCTGCGTTGTTCCACTTCAAAATCATCACACTGCATTGACTGCAATTTCTCAGAATCACCCTCTTTGTCTTTGCCTGAAACTCTTTACTAGATTTCAGTTTTAATTCACAAAAAATGTTTTGTATAAGACAAAATATCATAGCAAAGATTTCACTTGGGTCCACCTATATATTATTTTTTTAAAAACTGAAATAATCACATTATTTTGCCAGCAATATTATTACAAACAATGCCCTCACAAAACCAGGACCTTCCCAATAATATATTGCTCTTCTCTTCACACAGTACCTCATGCAGAGCATGAAAGAGAGAAGGGGTGTTGCCTTTGGCTTGGTCTTTCTATGGCCCAAAAAGCAAATGTCATCCTCTAATGCAGTGCAGACTGCAACTGGGATCCCGTGGCTGGGTTACATGCAGTGCCACTTCACACTGGGCATGTGGAAAGCAGGATCCAGCTGTGCAGTGCTGGGAAATGGGTGCCTCTGGGAATGATCTCCAGATTTAGATCAGGAATTAAGGAATTAAAGAGCTCCTCACCCAGCCCGCTTTTGTCTTTCACCGCTCATCAGCCAGTGGGAAACTAACTATATACAGAGTTTACTGGGCTTAAAACTGCCTCCAGGTTTTGTCTATTAGAAATAGAGGGAAAACAGTCTTTTGAAATGCTTTATTATTTCCATTTCTAATTTCATATGAAAAAGTGGAGCAGGGAATAGGTTTGGCCTTTGACCCCAGAAGAGTTTGGGTCAAAGATCCCATCTGTTCTTAATTGCAGCTGGACCTAGTCACCATTTCTGGTAACATCTGGCTAAATTAATGCTTTAAAGAGTGGAGTCAGCCTTTAACACAGGTCTTTCTGCCTGTTAAACAAAAATATGTTCTCATTATCCTTATAACTCTGCAGAATCATTCAGATAACAAAACTGCTTGGTTATAAGCAGATATGCAACAGAATGAGAAGTTAAAAGAGAGAACCCAGAAGTGAAAGAGTTAAAAAAAAAAGCTACAGCCTCTCCCAGTGTTTCCTTGGGTGGAGTGTGTAAAGGTTAACGATTTCTAAATATTCAGGAGTAATAAATGATCTAAGTAGTTTTCTGGCGGTACCTCATGTTCCCAGAGAAACAAATGCTTCAACGATATGCACCATTTCAGAAGAATGTGACAGAGAGAAGGAGAGATTTATTTTAAAAACTTGAGATGATCTGTCTCATCACTGATAATAATGGTGCAGGCTCTTTCCATCCAGAAATACCATCAGCTAACCTAAGTGCCTTAGGATTTGTATCTCACCACTGAAGAGCTTCAGTTACATCATGTGAAGGTTTGCTGTTTCCTCCACATGCATCCTTAAAATTCCCAATTTCTCCATGGAGTATTTCTTCTTGAAGTTGTTTTGGCAGCATACTTGGTGTTATTTCATTCAATCAAAAAGAAATCAACAGTAAGGATCAAACAGGAGTAAAAAACCTTGCAGACACTTGAAGGCTGGTCATTCCTGTCCCCAGTTACAAAGTTGGGGATGGATTACTTTTGTAGGATGTCAGTCACCTTTCCAACGATCCCACTGCCAAGCTTGGATGAAGCAAATCACCAAAGAAACTGTTGAGGAAGTGAAAGAGAAGGACATCCCCAGGCTGAGGTGTAACAAGTATTCTTTTTCACTTCCTTGATAAAAAAGAAAGGAAACTCACCTCTTGTACACTACTTACCTCAGGAGTGCAGCAAGGACAGAGCCAAGGAGAGCGGGAGCTCAGGTTAAGACCTGGGATATGGAGCAGCCCTGGCTGTCCTTCTTCCTCTGCTTTTGGATGTGAAGTTGAAGAGGGGGAAGGAAAAGGGATGTAGCCTGTGGCCAAGATAAGCATCAGTAACATGATTTGTAGATGATGATACAGCAACCATAGGAAGCGGGACATGTGTCAAGCAGCTTCTGGAGGGAGTTCTCCTCCCATAAAGTAGGAGCAGGAGCATTGTAAGGGTGGGTTGCACTAGAATCCTAGTTGAGATTATAGGAGAGATGCAAGTGAGCGTATGCATTTATTTATTTTAATCTTATTGAAAGTTGGACATTGGAGTGATGGAAATCCCACAGCCAGAGTCAATGGCTTAGCAGCTTGGCCACACATGGACTTTGTGTATGCAGATAGTACTACATGATTACAAGCCCTTCTCAACCATGAGCAAGAAAGAAAGGGGTTTCTTACAGAGGATGCAGCTGCAAGGAGGCAAGGCCAGCAGAAGATTCAGAGAAACATGAATTTAGTCACTGTGGTTAGTGATGCAAATACTGGGAGAACCCAAGCTAGAACACTAATCCTGGACAAGGACCCATACTACACCCTGCACATCAAATCTTACTTCTCGTCTTCCAATTCCAGGTTTTCACTCACCTCTATTTGCACTTACAAGGTATTCTGCAGCTACATGGAAGACTGACCTAGTTGGGTGCTAATTACTGTGACGCTGCTCTGCTTCAGTACATACTGCACCATGGGTGTAACAGCTCCCCTGGCTTCACAGACATCACTTTAGGTCATGCTGAGTTCACCCAACTGCTGCTGGCAATCCCTTGGCTGAGGACTTAGTGAAATACCATAGGATTGGCCCCTCTTCTGACCAAACCCTTGCCTTTCACTGGTATGGCAGCAGGAGAAATGAGTGAGGGATTCCATCCAGATAGCTCCCAGCTGCAGCTCCAGGTTGGTCTGGTGACAAGACAATCAACAACTGCTTTCAGGGGGGTTTGTTGGGACAACAAATCTACCTGCAACCTCACCAACCACTCATACAACATGCCTAAAGTTAAACCCTTATATCTCACAGCCTTTTAGCTGTGTTTGTCACTGAAATGACTGTAGTGGGATGAACCCTTACCTGTGCGTTTCGCACAGATCAAGCAGCTAGAACAAGCCCATGGCCAAGTGTTCTGCTCACACCTCTCTTGGGTAACAGCTGGGCTGAGGTCCAAGGAATCTGTATAGAACAAGCTCAAGACTGCTCAGCCAATTAATCTTTTGTAACTTGTTGGGGGAAGGGGGAAATGGCATGTGATCATGTAATTAACGGTTGGCTCCTAAGGTGTGTGCACTAATTAAGTTTCAGGCCCATGGTTGCTCAGCAACTGTATTTGCAGCATTTTCTAGCACTGAAATGCTTGACTTTATGGCTTAAGTAAATGCTCTTTCAGGACTTTTTGCACATCAGCATCCATCAGCCATAAAGAAAAGAAGCAGGCAGCAAAAGCAGTGGCACTCTCGAGGATCCTCTGTCCATGTTGGCTCAGACAAGTGGGACATCTTTCTTTCCCACCTAGACCCCTGCTGTGAGGGCTGGTAGAAACAAGTCTGTTGCATCCTCTGAGAGCTTGTGCTGATAAGGAGAGGATGTCTGCCCAGTGTGTTTGGCAGGCTGTGGCTGATAGCAGAAGAATGGTGGTACCAAAGGCTTGAGGATCTCTTTAAAATATTGCAGCAGAGCATGCTCCAGAGCAGTAGCCTTCTGACTGAATCTTTCCAGTCTTGCTTTTTTTCCCATCCTCTTCAGCCTGCCACTGTTCTAGGCTTGTCTTGTTCTCCTTGCTGGTTTCTCTCTGCCCTCTGCCAACTTGCTGTTTGTCTCTCTTCTCCTGTCCTCCAATCTCTTTCACTCTCTGCTTCGCATGTCCCTCTCCTTCAATGTCTTGGTGTCCCAAATAGGGAGAAGCATGATGAACACTGAAAGATGTCAAGAAAAACCCACAGAGACCCATGGTGATATTCCAGCATATCCTGTGCCTATGATAGCAAGGAAATGTGCGTCCAGCTCCTGTTTCCATAGAAAAACATAGCTCCAACTGTCAGAGTCCTTTGTTGCCAGCAGTGTTCAAATAATTTTTCAAAGGCTTATAACTTAACCAAATTGGGGCATTCCTTCCTGGACACAGATGTATTATTCCTGCTTCAGAGGCTGACTCCTGTAAAATTTCAAACCTTTCTCTTTCTCATGGAGGAATGCAAGCACTTCAGAGAGAATAAGCTCACCAAGATATAATACAGAGACAAAGTTTTCCCCTAAACTCTCGGAAGTGCTTGGAACAGTCTTGCAATACCTCAAAGACTTGGCATGGAAAATGTCATCTTACACTGTAATAGCCCAGCAATGCGACAAAATCAAATATAAGTAATAAAATATAAAAACAAGCCTTATAACAGGAAATACAAAAGTACTTGGCCAATGATATCAAGGTGCCAATACTGAAGATACTACCAACTTAATTCTAAACTTCATTCTTCATTACCAACTTCACACTTAACTAAAAGGTATGAGATGGGACTGAATCTAGCAATTGTGTACAACAGTCTTCCTGTCCAAAACGTGATGAAACTTGATGGGTGGATTAGTTAAAAAATCTACTAAGAGAGGAGCAGGTTATTTCTCTTCAGATTTTTTTTTTATTCTTTACATAATTTGCTGAAGTTTTTATCAAAAATAGACTCTTTTCTCACCAAACACCCTGAACAGCCAGAGCGACCAGTCACCCAAGTTCATGTACTGGACCACAGCCAGGGATGTACTGCTGCTGTGGCTCCCAGGAACAAACACAACGCAGAGGGAGAGTTTCTCCTGTAGTTTTTCTAATGTAATCCTCTGACAGGTCCTATCAGCATTCTGAAGAGTTTAACTAACACCACCTCACTGTGACACCGTGCTACAATAAACTGCCCTGAAAAATGTCGCCAGAGAAAGTGTTCACAGTACCAGTGTCAGCCACTTTTAGGCTGCCCTTCCAGGGTCTGTCATGGGTTTGGGACTTGTTACCTAACTGGTGACAGAAACCAAATTTGGATGTGCTGAATTTTGGGCTACAGTTTAAATCTCCTTCAATTTTTCTCATCTCCAGTTAGCATCACAGACCAATAGCCCTTTACTGTATTATTTAAGACATTCAATGAACACAGAACAAAAGGCTATCAAAAGCATTGCTATTTGTTTATACTGGGATCACCATTATAGTGCACAAACATCTGAAAGACAGTGAGCTCAGTAATGACAACAGTCCATAAACAGTGCTGCTAACATCTTATACCTACAGAGGGTTGTGAGAACTGAATTCCAGTATTTTTCAGCAAAATCATTGCAAAGCTTTGAGGTACTTTGAACTGGAAACTCATGTGAGAAATAGGTATTACTTCTTTTTCTTTCCTCTCCTCTATAGTGCTGTTGGTGCTTCCCCAACAAAGTACAACCTGTACTAACTTCTGTTGTTAAGGAACATTCTCATCTCAAAAAAAAAAAAAAAAGAAATGAATAATTCATAATTATTACATCCAGGCTTCTAGTCTCTAAACTGAAAATCTTATACAGACTGATTTAAGGGAAACTCTACATTTTGGGCTGCAGAATGGAAAATTTCATTATCAGAAAGTTGATTATAATTTTGCAAAATTTCACTCCATTTGAAGCTACCAACCTTCTAGTTAGGAATCTGATTAGATCTTACAAATGTTATTAAATGACAAAGGTTCCACTGCTGGACATAGCTGAGGAATACAACATAATGCCTTTAATAAAACTTGTCATTGTCTGTGTTCAGAGATTTGGGTGAGGGTCATTTAAAACTGGATGGAAGGACATTAAAAATAGATTTTAAATTTTAAATCCTCTCTACCTTCTAAAAAGTGTGATGAAAATGTGTTTCATGTGGCTTGTCTGTATCTTTTGCCACTAAATACACCGGACTGTTAAAAAGGTCCTACTATATATGTTTGAACATGTGGATTACATACTGAAATGTCATTGTTCACTAAAAGTGGGTAGTCATTTATTTTGAGACTCTTTGATTCCCACAGGAAAGCCTGCTGGAAATACCTGATGTTATCTTTTTCTTATGTCCGTAGATCAACTCTATTAGCTTCTTGAAAATTGTCATCTAAAAGAATTACTGAATACAGAGAAGCATTCATTTGCTGTGCATATGCATCTAAGTCATACAAATCTCACCTATAGACAGACAAATCTCTTTCCTCTTGATTCTCTTCATAGTTAATGAAGAGAAAAATCAGTGTCTCCAGGGGGAAATACCTTCTAGTTTTATTTAATACCTATCTTTGGATAATGGAAGTGTTCTTGGGAGTTGCAGCTCTCTCCCTTTTTCTTTCTTCCTCTATGAATGGTAGAAGAGATGCCTAAATTTTCGCCCATTCATGTCTTGTGATAAATTCATCATAGAATCTTCATTCACATGGGTGAGCTGCAGTCAAAAATCTGCTTGATCTGGAAGTAATCTACAATGAGAAATATAGACATAACTTTTACTTCAGAGGCACAAATATCTACACATCCACTGTGGGAAAAGGCATTAAGACCTCACTCCTTTATTTCTTCTACTGGCTCCTCGATTCAGATGTCTTATCCACAAAAGTACAGGTCTACCTGTATGACAGGAAGAGACAGTTCCAATGAAGATGGGATGCAAATGTGAATCAGATTCTGCACAAGTGATAATTTATCAACCTGAAATTCTTTTCCATTAAAATAAGGCATCATATACACCCCTGATGCTGCAGAGTGGTTTGCAGCTCAGTGTTCAGCATAGATGGGCATGTACAGATGAGAACTTTGCTGGAATTACTGAGCACGTCTTGTCTCTAAAATTCTTTGAAGAGTATTATCCTTTGATCACTTTTCATCTGTGTCTCATATTTCATGAGGCTGTGAGAGACAGTATTCTGAACCTAGTTACAAAACATACTGGATTTTTGTAATTTTACCAGAACAACCCCCCTGAGATTGCCCTCTCAGTGAGCAAGCAATGGTCAATTGATTTCAAGAGCTAATCCTGCTGGCACTTAAGACAGAAATTATTAGGTCCCTTGTTATCAAAGTACCAAGGTCAAGTCATCAGATATGACTGATTACAATTTCTAATGGCTTTTCTATGCTTATTAAAGTGCATTCAAATATGCAGAATCATCTCTGATCATGACATTCAAAACCTGCTCTGACGGCTCCTGACAAGCAGAAATGTATTCTCTAATCTTAAACCACATAAACAATAGATAACTGCTTGTAATTGAGTTCAAATTGATTTCAGGTGGCTTTAGAGAAAAGCAATTTCTACAACAGATTAACCTTTTAATTAATGTTCATTAAGGATATTACCAGGTGCAGGAATCCTTCTAAAGCAGAAAATTAAACTTCATTGATATTCATTTATGATAAAATAGCTGATCCATTCCCAGGTCATTATTCATGTATTTATCATAATTTCTCCATGAAAATGCTATAAACTGTCTCTATGTAACACTGTATGTTTTAAATGCATTGTTCTATACTGAATAGGGGGAGTGGGCACATGATGATCAAAATGTCCTTTGGCACGAATTTTTTGAGAAGGAGCCAGCAATCTTAACCAAATGTCACCACAGACAGGATATTCATGAGCAGCATCAGCCTTCTCCAAGGGTTTGTGAGACACTTCATTCACTCAGAGTTCACACACCATAAAGAACTTTATCCTCAGAGCTGCTTTCCTGAGAGGATTTAAGAGATATTTATTTTGCCATGTTTGTAGTGATTGTCTGAATCCAGATCATAGGGAAGGTAATCTCATAGATACCTTTGGAAGATTCCAACTCTAACTGAGGTTTGAGGTGATTTATCTGAGGCTGATGGTGATGTCTCCTCTGGATATCTCTCAAATATAAAAAAAAAAGGTCAGTTATTTTCCAGATATGTCTCTAATGCAAAATTTTAAAAGGGTCAGTTATTTGACATAGTGTTCAGGTTTTAGCTTTCCCTTTATTTGCTTTGGGCAGATTAATCTAGCTCTCCCTAAAACACATCTGCCATAGAGGAGGCTGACCCTGGATAATGTGGACAAAGACCAGTGTGTACCATTTGGCTTTTCAGACAAGATCAGTGCCCAATTCTTTCTCATGCAACAGTGCAGATATCAGTTCTATGGCTCTTGTTAATTTGCTGCCACCCAAGAAGAACTCCTCACAGCTTCAGGCTATACTTCTGACAAGCAAACTGACAAACCCTGTGTTCTCAGGGGGTTGTTCTATTTTGTTTTGTTGTTATTCTAGGAGGAGTCACTCCCAGGCATTGTACATTACTTCTCTTCCCATGACTTCAGTTCAGCATGCTGTATACACAATATACAGATCATGCACTGATCTGTACATTGTCTGGAAAAATATTGTCTGGAAAAGTTTATGTTGTTTCATAATGGCTTCCCATTCTCTAAAATGACATCCACTAGAAATATTTTTTTGCAATAATGAAGTAAATAAACAGATACAGAAGTCCTTTATTTTTCTTAAATGCTGAAGTTTGTAACTTTCTGTGGAAAGCTTCGTTCTGATACTGGTAGGGTGTGCTGTGGAAAGCTTCGTTCTGATACTGGTAGGGTGTGATTTGTTCCAGCATCCTTTCTTATCCTTCCAGTTCCAAATGAAAGACCTTAATACACTACCCCAACTAATAATATAAATTTTGTTATATAAATAAAATGAGGTTGACACTGGGTGATGGAGAATTCCTGGGCAGACATGGGCAGGGGGCTCTCGTCCAGGAGATGGAGAACTTGGTCAGTCTATGGCTAGAGCATCTCTTCCAGAAGACAACTTCACTGCCACGAGGAGAAACAGGATGAGTTTGGAATGTCTGAAGACACAAGAGGAAATGCTTGTAGCAGGTGACAATATTCTCCACATCTCTCTGTGCCTGATAACTACCTGGACACTCTCCCAACCAGTGTTAGGTTTTCTCTGTTATCTCAGTGGTACTCTCAAACTTCACTGAATATGCATTACTGGATGAATATCTACATACAGACAGGCTAATTATGAATTACTACACTCCACAGAAACTTTGAGGGATCTCCCTCAAGTGTCTTCAAAGTTCAAATAGAGAAGATCCTATTTAAGAAGTTGTTCGAAATTAATATACACATTTCAATTATACATTTCAGTAACTGGGTTTATCTATTTTCTAGAAAGCTTTTCATCCAGAAATAAACTGTAAAGGTGGTTTGATAACACTTCTGTATGATTTTAATATGTAAATGTTTAGTATGTAGATATTCTGATGCTATGAAATTCTATCATCAACTTCCTATGAAGTTCTACCAATCAATTTAAAATAAAATTTCTACTACTGTTTACGTTCAGTTTCTTTGATTCCCTGAAGTCTGACTTTTGGGTTTTTTTAGATATCTCAGAATTATGGAGTTCACTTTCATCCAGTGAAATACAAAGGAGAGATATTTTTCTCTCTTTTAAACTTACCTGACCTACAAAAAGAGAAAAGTCAGCTCCAAACTACTCTGCAAAACTTACATGAGACCACTTAAGCACAAAAGGAAAAGTCTATGAAACTGTATTACCAGCTTCTGCTTAACAATATGCTTCTTCCTGATTAATATCATTCAACTGTAATGCATGAGTAAATTGCAATTTGGATGATTGCACGTATGCACCATCATAGCAAAACCAAAATGAGACACTTAGATAATCATAGCTTTCTTTCTCTCTTTTTTTTTTTTTTTACTCCTCACCTTTCTCCCTTCTAACTAGGGGATTTCTATGTCACATGCTTATTCTAAGATTGTCCATAAAGATAGGGCTTGTTGCAAAGCAGGATTCTAAAAAAATGGAGGGAAAGGACTACATAGGCACAGCTTAAACCAGCTTTATGGATGACCACCAGCATGTTACAACCTGTTCTGCAAAAAGAGAAAGAAAAAGTAAGCTGCTGTTGTTGAGGCACCACTTCAGAACATATAAAAGCTGAATGTAAGTTCCTTCAAAAATTCCTCTGAGTCATCACGTGCTTCCTGCAGTGGTTTGTGTGATACCAGCCAGAAAGAGAACTGAAATAATTGTCTAGGCTTTGAAGATCTGTGAATTAGGTTGCATGCCTTTGCAGGGTCCTGCCAATAAGCTTGTGGCTCACTTGTCCATCCTTCAGTACTCTTGTCCCAAAGCACCAGAAGCTGGGGAACAGAGCTTTGCAATGCTGCAGGTGCTTGAACAGGGCTCAGTGCAGGGCTGAGACACAAAGAGGCACCAGAGATGTAAGTTCATGGACCCTATAACTTCTGAGACGATGTGGCAAAGTAAGCATTTATTTAAAAAAAACACCTTACCAAGCCCAGCTCCTGGGTGTCTGAGACACCATCTCTGTTCATATTTTCCTCTAGCAACCAAACATCATCTGGCATGGTTTGCTCACCTTGAGCCATCCTCTGGTTCTGTTAGGCAGGACTGTCCCTTGTCATACTTTAGCTTAACATCACTGTTCCTTTAGCCAGTCTTTCTATTTCGAATAGGTGCCATTGATTTTTCCTTACTTCTCACCACTAAGAGGAAAAAAGAGACATGTATGTGTTTAAATTAATGTCTCTTCATTGATGGAGGATAAGTGGCGTAAAACAACAGTGCAAATTAGTAATTTAATGGAAAATTCCAATGTCATCATGTATTTTCAAGCTCAGGTTTTGTAGTTCTCAGATAAGAATACTGGTTGTATGGAAAACAAATCATAAAGCTAAATGGATCTTTCTACATTTCTTTTGGAACAGCAATTAACTGGTCAGTCATCAAATTGTTGTGGGAGCAGCAGGAAACATGAAGATTATGGGTAGATTACAATGTAATGTACAAGGTAATTGACTGGGCCATATTGAAGATACTTCAGCTGAAGAAGTTGTCGACACAGGACATTAGCTTGGGAAAAAAAAGTCTTTAATTTGGTTAAATGTCATTAAAGTTTTTGTGATTATTATAGCAAATGCATCCATCGTCTGTATATTACATCTTGTGGTCTGCCAGGCACTTCAATTTAGACATGGTATCATTACAGGAGAACCACAAAAATGCTTTAGATTCTTTGGGAAACTGGGGGGGGGTAAAAACCTCAAGAGATTCAAGAAGGGTGAAAAAAAAAAGAGAGAGAGAGAATAGAAGGTTTGTGATCCATCCTCTTCTTGGAAACTGAACCAACTGGGATAAGACAACAAGGGCACATATTTATAAAGCACAATAAAAGGCCTCTGTGCAGTCATGTCTGTGCAGAGCAGATGAGCGGTGCAGTTCTGGGAAGAATTACATAAGGTGCCTTGTGTACACGTGCCTGCGAGCACAGACACAAGCATTTGCACACATATGCACAGAACCTGCCCAGATGATGCCCCTCTTCATGTGCAAAACCTCTCAAGTCGCAGTCAAGAAACTCCACCAATACTTTAGATGCGGCACATGAGAAGTCAGGTTTCCTGTAGTGCCAAACCACCCAAGTCATAAGCAGCCTAAGAACAGGGCTGTGAATAACTTTTCTCAGAAACAAGGCTATTTAGCCTGGCTTCAGCCCAACAAGTTCGAGGGCAGTTATACACAGATATTTATGTGGATGTTGTGGACTCGACAGACTGGAGGAAAGGCAGCTTACATGCACAGCTATTCAAAAGTAGTATAAATTTGAGAATCTTCTAGTAAGATGCTTTCAATTGGATTTATTATGTATGCCCATAGCAGCTAGTCATGTGGCCCATCTGCAGTTCACACAGCTTCCAAAATCTCAGTGAAAGACTCATGTCCAAGTAATAACAAGACTGCATCTTCTATGAGAGTTAAATACCAGCAGTGAGAACTACCTGGACACCCCAGAGCTCTTGCACTGTCTTTCCCCCTCATATCCTTGCTCTTAAACATTCTGTTACACTAACTACCTGGCATAATATTTCCTTCCTCTGAAACTTGATACTTTTTTACACATAATGAATGTTATCTGGACATATACCATCCCAAACATGCACTGCTACACATCCATTTTCATCTTCCTTCCTTGTACAAGCTTCTATATTTTTAACTATTTTCTTGCCAGACTTAATGGCCTGTCCTGAAACAGTTCTTGATTTTCCTGACAGCTTTTAAAAAATTAACATCTTTTCTCCACTGAGTTTTCATGAATAGATTATTAAGTGATGCTAAAAAATCTTACATTTTCTCCCTCTCTGATATTATTGTTATTCTGCTGTCTTGTCATTAGATGTCTTCAACAGAAAAATACTTCTTCCTTCTTGAATTCAGTTCCATCTCCTCTTTCTGCTAGAATCTCACCAGCAATAAAAGTCAAGTCTCCATCCAAACCAAACTTCCTCTACATGCATGACATCCCATCCAGGCTGCAGAGGTAAATGAGAAAGACATGAGCTGCTTCCTGGTTAATCTGTCCTGGCACTGGAGAGAACATTGACATCTGCTTTCTCTAATGAGGCAGCTATGAGTCTCAGCTCCCTCCAACTAGCAGCATTCCCCCACACAATTCCTCCTTCCTTCAGGACTTATTTGATTTGTACACTCATTATCTAGGCTTTGAGTTAGAGAGCTATTTATATTACAAGTAGACTGCCATCTCTTAGCTGTATAATGCCCCTGTAAAGTTTTGCTCACTTTCACAGTCCATAAATGTATCTTTGATCCAGAAGCATGATGGTATTTCAAAGGACCTCCTCTGAGCAGCTAAGACTGATTGTAAGAGGCTAGCACCAGTTTCTTGGAGATTTGAGCTAAGTGTTTAGCTCTTGGATATAAATTATCATTTGTGTCTTACCTGGATAATTTTCCATAAGAATTGCAAATTTTCACCTCAGAGTATCTTAGCACACTCACTAAACATAACCTAGACAGCCAAAACACCTCAGAAATATTTGTAGAAGAAATCAATAACCTAACAAACCTGAAGTCACCTGGCAAGCTGTAGATAGTTGGAAAATAGATTTTCTTCATAGTCAGTAGAACCATATGCACTTCTGGGGTGCAAAAATTGTGGTATTCACTAGGATGAGAAATATGTTGTCTTACAGCAATATATTTCTCTCAGTGAGCCACAAGAGAAGCATCAAAATAACCAGTTCAGAGGCAAAATATACTCTAGGGTTCCTGTAAGTCAACTCACCTCAGTGATGCAGCCCATCCTTTGAATTGTTGACGTTTTACTCAAGCTGCTTTTCCCTGTGCACATGGCATGATAGGCTGACGTGTGGGAAGGAACTTAGCAGGCATATTCCCTGGCATCAGCCTTGGGCTGTGATCCTCTACCAGCTAAGTTGGATGTCTCTTAGCACAGAGACCAAAATACCTCTCTACTGATGTGTTATCCTATATAACTAAAACACACCTTTCTTTAACTCTCAAGGTTCCACTTCACCACTTTTCTCTACACCTCCTCTTCTGGTTTCCTCTTCTATGGTAGGTAGCTCTCTGAGTGGCAACTCTAAGAAGGTGGTGTCTGCAACACATTGCAAGAAGAAAGAGGTAAAGAAGATACTGATGAGGCACAGGAGGGTACTGAGCAGAAGAGTATGATGCTTTTGCTGCAGAGGAGCTTCAAGGCCCTTCACAAGCTTGGATATTATATGGACCATAATTTCTTGAGCTCTTGCTGCAGATGGTCTTGCTGTCTGGGGTGAATGGCAGATCAAAGCATCCCCTGGCCAACTGTGCTGAGTTCATGGGGTTACAGGGCAGGAGGGAAAACCTAGTCCATCACTCCATAAGAGACCTAAACTGCACCCTTCTTGGCTGGGTATTAGGGCAGGAGCTATTGGGGTTAACATCCTCTCCATGGAGAACAATTCACAGTTTCTGGTTAATGCCAGAATCTGACTTTGCATATGAAGCCAAAAAAATCAGACTCCCTGCACTACAGGCTGCTGCAGGCACTTCCTGTCTTCCAGAGTTACCTTCTCACAAGGATATTCTAAGATAAGAAAATAGATGAAGTATCACTAGGTAGACCATTTATGCACAAGAACCACAGCGTGTGGGCCTGACACCCAGATGCTCAGATGCCATACATTTTACCAGTTGCTAATCATGGCCAACACAAATCCCATGTGCTCTGTGGACTTTGTGTTTTCACACACAGGCTGAGGAGAGGATTTCAATCACTTGCCTGGGGCTTGACTTTAAGGAACAACTGCAGGAAAAATGAAGTGACTGCATCATTAAAAAAACCCAAAAAACCAGCATTTTCATAGTACATGCTCATGAGCTGCAATACACCCCACTCAGCCTCTGTGGCTGTGAGTGGCTTATTCAGGCCAGGAAGGGTGGAAGTAGGGATCCATGCCAGGCTCCCCAGGGGAGCAGGAGAGAGCAAGGAGCACCTCTGAGTTTGAAATTGGACTTTAGAAAATGGCTCAGCAAATGTAGTTGGAGTTCATGCCTGGACAAAAATGTCAACATTTTGTATGTCCATTCTTAAGAGGAATTTGCTAATTAGAGCTGAGTAACCTAAGGACAAGGTTATTTGCAGACCATTCTTGGTCCAAGAATGACCAACCTCAAAAAGCAGCTGCAAGTGGTTTTGCAATATGATTTTTATCTGGGCAGAATGAGTTCATAATTGGAAACTGCCCCAGTCTTTCAGAAAGCTGAGTTCTTACTTCTCTTGACCAGATCAGTATCATGTAAGGCATTCCATCAGCCTAGGGAGTGAAAACCCCCTTGCAGGTCTCCTCCCTGGGTGGAGGGATAGAAGGGTGAGAAGAGAGAAAGACAGAAGGTTTTTATCCAGTTCTCAGCTATCCATCCATTTGAAAAACTAAACCTGGGTACTCTCTGGCCCAGACAACACCTCAAAGTTAGGCTGTAGATGTTGATCCATAAATCTCAGCTGCCTATTCTGAACCAGCAAGAAACAAAACAATAGGATATGGATATGGCCCTTGAGAATGCTAACCCAGGGGAAACAACTCATTGGAAGCTCAAACATAGAAATAGCAGCTTTTGCCTCAATCACCTCTCTGAAATATATCACAAGATTTTCAACCATTTTTTGTTCTGCTATATGTCCTGCATCCCAACAGTTCAGAACTGGGAGCATTTGTCCAGGCAGGAATGATTAACCAGGTGACTTCAGTTGTAAGGCCTGACATCTGACAGTAGCAAAAACAGATGTGGAAGAAAGAGTCCAGTGTTCCCAGTCTAAAATACCAGCTCTGTTCTTCCTGGGGCTAGCAGTTAAAAAAATCAAAAGCAAAAGTTCGCATGCTAAAACTAATTTCATGCCTCAGAAGGGTCAGATAGCAAGACCTCAATTCTAGGCAAAGGTCTTACTCTGAAGATTTCTGGTGGGCAGAGGTTTGTCATTCAGTTTCCATCTCCACTGGCTTCCTTTCTCTATCAATATCCCTGACACCATAAGTGTCTAAGGACTGTGCTCATGTCTAAGTATACTGAAGGTCTTCAATGCTGACCGTGAACCAAGCAGCTGCAAACATGCAAACCCTTTCCTTTGAGGAACAATTGAAAGAGATCAGGCTAAAATTTTCAATTTCTGAAAACAATTACATATGTCTTTCCTAATCTGGTTTATCAGCTCAGATACTTTCAATAAACGCCACAGATTTTTTTTATTTTCTATCACTGGTGATTAGAACTTAACAATGGGAATAATTTCTATGCAATAAAACATGTATGAATAGGACAGAATAAGATGATGGAATAAGTGCTCTTTGTCTCTGATTTTTAGTCAACATTGGCTTCAAGATGAAAATGGAAATGCCAGCTTCAAAAATTTCTTAAGGTATTGCACAGAGCATTGAGATTTGCTTTCAAAATACATCTGAAATCCATTTTCAGTGTCACATACGTATTTTGGGACTTGTTTTGAGTCTAGCTGAATATCACGATCACAATAAGCAAGGAAATTACCTTACAGATTAGAAGAATTAATTCTCATTCTGTAAATCTTGCTCAAATAGTAAGAAGAAATAAGTGACATAAAAGGCAGATGAATGCAAAAATTGGCATATTAAATTTGTTCAGATCCAGTAGGCTTTAATTAATTTCTACTAGTCTTGTCCTAGTTAAACCAAAGAATATTGACCTCCTCGTACTGATTTCTTTGTATTCTCTGCCACATTGGACTGTACTTCCTGATGAATCTGCTTGGGCATTCATAACTCTGACATTTCATCCTGATTGACTTGACTACAGCTGGGACAAAAATCTCAAGCTTTCCTCCTTGACAAAGATAACATGTTAAAACGTGTTAAAAATCAGCAGCGTGGATGAGTTTTGATTCTGATGCTGGTGCAAATCTCTAGACAGCTCATTTAATCTCTGAAAGTGGGAACAAGAAAACTTTTGTTCTCAAATTCCTCAGTTCAGCATTATGAATTGTTACATCAGTTTTATTTACAAAGCATATTCTAACCTATGGTCAGGTGTGGCATGTTTGTTAATGCATGATATGCAAATTGAAGGTAAATTATATTATTTTTATTTAAACAATGTCATCTGCTTTCTTCTCTCTCCCCCTTTCTCCTTCAAAATAATGCAGCCTCTTTCAATTTTTGGATGGTGCAGATTCAATATAAGTGGAGAATATATAATACATCAACATTTTTCAAGATTAATGACTGGAACATGGACCAAAGAATCTTGACTAGTATTTAACCGAACATGAGATTTTAGTGTAATGTGATGTCTAAGGGATCTACATTTACCTGTGGGTGTAAAAGCTGGGCAAGGTCACACAGCAATAAGGAAGTAATACTAGGTTTTTGTAGTGCTACAAAGACAATTACAAATTCTATTCAGTTGTGGCACACATATTTCAAAAAGGTTGATGAAACTAGAGAAAGAAACACTCAAGAGCTAATGTTCTGGATAACACTGACAATGAGAGTCATCTCACCTAATTTCTGCCACCAAAAAGATAGATAACCAGTTCAAAATAGAAATGCAATCCATGCAGGCAGATAGGTGTCCCCAGAGATGATTCATCTCATTCTAAGAGATGTGTCTGAAATTAGTTGGATGAGTAATGTCCTTAATGAATCATCTTTCCTCATTGACTGCAAAACTGTAGAAAACTACCTTGAACTAGATGGTTCTCACATTTAGGCAGCAGAAGATACATCTCATGTTTACTCCCATGCATTTAATTTAATCAAAGTAAGTCTGTGATTGATTAGATGATAGGTATCACATTGAGGAGGTATGAGGTCTTGGGAGAATCTTAATGAAGGGCATGGTGGGTTCTAATGTGTGAAAACTCCAGATTAAGAGATGTGTCCTAACTCAGAGGGGTCCAGGGCATATCAGTGAAATCGCATGCACCAGATTAAGAGGTCAGACCAGATGACTGAAGTACTCTGTCCAGTCTTATACCTCTGTTTCATATCTATGAACACCAAGATGACACTCCTTGGAGCAACGGAGATAGGCAAAGCATCACATAAACTAGTGAACATTTTTTCAGGGAAAAAGCCTAATGAAACTTAATTTTGGGGATTAACCCTGACACAAAAATAAGTGTTTGCAGCTTTGTGAAGATTCTTTTAAAATAGGCTTGCTTTTCTACACAATTCTAGTCCTCTGTTCTAGAGAAGCCAGACAGCTGTTCCCTGTGAGAAAGGCAGGCTCCCGTGGGCTTACAGGTGTTTTTAAATGGGTTTTTCTGGTCTGAAGGTCAACACCTATCAGTGCTTTAAAGGATAACCAGCCACTGCTGAAGCAAGTTCATTATACTCATTACTCACAAGTAATTTTGGCTTTTTAGATTTGCAGATGTCATGCCCTTCAATGAAAGTGTATTTTTAGCTATGGAGCACATTGGCCTATCCTGTCTCTGTTTGCTCTAAAATGAACATTAATCAACTTTTGGCTCTATGCATGCAGTATCCTCCCAACCAGGTAATTACAGTCAATTTCCAGAATGAGGACAAAAAGAAGTCAACTTAAAATTCCTTTCTTACCACCTTCAGTGGTTGGTCAGTCATTTCTTCTGGTATTGCATCTAGTTCTCATTGAAAGTCACATTGAAAGTCAAAGATGTGAATGCCTAGAAATGCATAATTTTCCCTAGCTCATCAGTCACTTAGTACAAGCTATTACCTCTCCTTACACACCTGGCCTCTCATAAAAACAATGAAACACAGGCTGCATGCAAAATGCTCTGTGAAGCAGGAAAATCATCCTAGAACTCTTCCATGAGCTGACATCTTCTGCAGCAGCAGCCCTGCCAGCACTTCTCTGAGAAAGAATGTATTTAGCTGTTACATTACAGGCAAATTGTATGGAGAAAAGCAATAATGTTTCAAATTATTACCATTTAGAAACTATCAAAATACTTACAAACAGACACAAACCAACCTACGCATCTTGTTGCTTTCTCAAAGTTTAGGGAAAGTGTCGGAACCTCAGTGGTAGGCAGCTTAGTCTAGTTGAAAGGTGCTATATCCTGTCGCTATGCAGCCACAGACTTCGGCTGGTAAGTTTGGGATCAAATGTAAATTATATTAAAGTTTGTTTTAGCAAAAAAGATAAACAGCTCTATTCCCTCCCTCCCCCCAAAAAAACCCAAAAACCAAAGCAACCAAAATAACCAACTCAGACAAGCACAAAAACAAACAAAACACCCAGAAATAAATACCAAATAAAAAACTTGCCACACTTCATGGAAAGTCTTGCTTCCCCTCTCAATCAGCCATCACAGGTGGACCATGTTTTTTCACTCATCAGTCATGATATTCACTGTGATTTGTGGGTTTTTTCCCATTTTTAATTGGTGATTAGAGAGTAAATTGATGTAAAGCTAAAGTTGCTAGCTCTGGATCTTCTGCAGCACATTTTTGTAGTTGGAGTTCATGTGTGGAGCAATGTTGCTCTTGCTGACATTTATAGGAAGAGCATTTCTTACTCCAGAAAAGAATTTATGACAGTTGACAGGTGGCAGTTTTTGTAGGGTCAAAAGTGAGCAAGAGGACAGCCTACAGAGTGAAGCCTGCTATTCTTCCAGAATTTCTAGCACAGACTTAACATATCAGCCTCAGCTCCCTGACACAGTATATTTCTTGCTTTACTGGTTGTTCCTTTCCACTGCCAAGGCAAAGCCTTCCCAGGCAAGCTTGCCTTTGCTCTGACATATCTAATGGAACTGGGCAAGAACATGAGCAATGTAGGCGAGTTAGAATCATAACTGCTTTGATACATCACTTTTTTGTCTCTGAAGTCCTCCTGTGGCCCACACTTGCTGTCACAAAGACCCCTACACACGCAGTATAAGCAGAGTTTTGAGAGTAAAGCTTGGTTTTGCTATCTGATAGAAGCTCTACAGCAGCTGTTCTCAGACTGGCTTCCACACCAGGTTCCTTACTGCCACCATCACAGCCACATGTATGAAGAGGTTCTGAGCCTTGCAGGTAAATGGCAAGTCAGATTCAGCAGAGCACAAATTCACTGGGCCCCTATTTTTAAACAGCACCCAGGGTGAATTCTATATCTACTAAGGTAGTCCAGCAATACCTACTAGTTTTGGTTTCTGTCTATTATTATAATTTTTTTGTTCATCTGATGAATGCTTGTTGTTGTAGTTTTTCATATTTCAAGTAAGTTAGAAATAAATCAGTCAATGAAAAGCCTCATTGCCAAGCTCCCATTCTTATACAGGAGAAAAAACATAAACTTAATTCTCACATTTCACAAAATATTACTTGCCTGGGGTTTTAATCGGGAAGATAGAGAGGGCTTGAAAAAAACTCTAATAAGAAAATATTCATGTCTATTCCTGTACTCTTGGGCTACTTTGTTGACTTTGATTTTTGGACATTTCAAGAGATATGTCTATGTTTCCATTACATAGGCGTCACCCAAGGGTAAATGCCACAGTAACTGACCCTTTATTGACAAATCTACATGAAGACCTGCATTATTTTATCACTGGTTGTCCATAACATTGGCTGAAACCAACGACCACAAGAGATATCGACCTGTTATGTCTGATCAGAACTTAGTTTTATTATCAAAACTTCTTCAGCCATCCCTGAGGCACTTTGTTTCTCAGACCTTCTGCCACCTTCTTTCCTCACACATATTAGTGAAAATGCTGTGTGCCACAAGGAAATTTTTTGTCATAACAAATCAGCATATCATATGACAAAGAAGTTCATAGCCTCACCCACTCAGTGGGATGCAGTGACTCAGGTACTGATAACTGGTGAATCACCCAGAAGTCACCTGGAGTGCTTCTTGCATGAGCACTTGGAAGGGAAACCTTTTGATAATTGATAGGAGGATCTTACTTTCTAAGCCAATACTGAAAGTTAGCTCATGACAATACATGGCATAGAAGGAAGGGGGTGCTTTGCTTCTCAGCTTTCAGGTTTGTTACTCAACAGAAACTACAGTTATTACAGACACAGACATTGTCAGATTATTACTTCTCTAAAAGAATAAGGTTTTCAATGTGACCTTTTAGCTCAGATTTATTAATAATGATAGTCTCAATGCTACTTGAAAGTTCACCTGACAGGGGACAATACAGTTTCTAAACCAGATTAAAAATATCACCCCATATGACACATGCCGTTTGTTCTTCACATTAAGCAAAAAGAGCAGCAATTTATCATTATTGAGGCACAATTTGTTGAATGTTGAATATATCTAAGTAGGAAAAAAAGCAAATCTAAAATTAATTTCTGAAAAATACTAAAAACTAAGATTTCCTTTTCACTGGGTACTGAAATGGATTGTTCACATCCTACAGCACTCAGAAACATGACAGATGTATCATGAACCAAACTGACTTGTCCTTTTCTTAGCAACATCAGCAATTTATTTCATATTAGTCCTTTTTTGTACTGGTCCCAGAGAAAACCCAAGAAAACTTATAAATCATTCATACCATCTGAAAGCATATTCTATTAAACTGTTCTGGCAGATCTACTTTGACACTTCTTCAACATATTGCTGTCTGGTTCCTTAATCTCACATATTTAGCTCTACATTTTCCATGCCACTTACACAATCATTTTTTGAAAATGGCTTACCAGACATTTTTCACATTATCTGGAAGAGAACATCTATTTCTCATTTCCAAAAGTGACTGGAATATCTATCTTCAAATACAGTGTTTTGCCTCATCTTTCCCGGGTTGCCCTCTGGTTCATCTCCATCTAAATACCTCATTGCTGATGATCCCTTACCTCGCCTGCACCACATTACAATTTATGTCATTCACTTCACATCTAAATTTATCCCTCCTGCCCACAGACATAGTATTATCTGACTGCAAATTACTGAAATCAGAAATGCTGATTCCTAAGTCTGAAGTTATGGAAAATTCAGTACTTTAAGAATAATCTCATATAATTAAAAGCTTTCTCTGCTATTTTTGCCATATTTTTCATTCAAGTTATCAATTATATACTTCACAGGTCAGTGTCAAAAAATATTAGATTTTGTAAGTTTCAGAAAGCAGAATGGGCCACAAATTGTCCCACTAAGTAAAACATACATGATGGTTCACATTAATTAGATGCAGTGTTTGTTTCTAGGTCACTCAATTTAAACACACTCTGGCTGTTAGTTCCTGAAATTCGTTATAATCTAATGATTGTACATCCAAACATCCAAAGGTAAATGATAATGATTGCTTTACTCTGCTCCAGTTTATTCTTATGTGCTTTAGCTTGTGAAGGAAACTCATCATCACTCCTATTAGCAATAGAGGTATTTTGTGAGAGGCAAAGGCTTTAGTAGAATGTGATTGCATGGTGACTGAAGAGTACTGTAGTAGGTGGTCTGTTAATCTTTTCTCTGATGGCCCCTTATTCCTTTTTCTTGTGACCCAGTACAGACGGAGAAACCATTGTCATCCCAGGTCCCTTTTCCCCATTCTTTCTTCCTCTCTGTCTTTCCCCTTTTGTACATCCATGTCTGGTTTGAAGATTTCTGTGGCTCCCAGTACTTACCTGAGATGAGATTTGGGCCCATGCCTTAGTAAGTGCAGTATGGCAGGCTTGTAATTTTTCTACTTGCATAAAAGAATTTGAGCAGACAAAGCTGCACATGCCAGGAAGCAAAACTCTGTGAGCACAAGTACAATTTAATTAAGGCTGTAAAGGGGCCTGGAGGAAAAAAATAACATATTAATAGCAGCTTCAATCCATAGCTGGCCAGAGGTCTATATGACAAGCCAACTGCACTTTTAGTGTGAAAAGGAAGCTAGCCAGTGGCCTTTACCCAACTCAGCTAGTCTTCCAAAACACATCCTTTCTCATGCCTCCCATCCTTGTGACACATCTAGCAGTAAAAAGCTTCCAGTAATACTGTGCCTCTGGCCTATGTAAAATGAAAGAAATTCAAGCCTAAACTTGTCTGCTCTTGCTTTCAGAGGTAATAAATGCACTCTGCTGTTCTAGCAGGAATTCTGCTCTACAACCACAAGGAGAAAGTCTACCACTTCTGAGAAAAAAGCATTTTTTTTCCCTTTAGCTCCCTAATTATTCTTTTTTTTGATCATTACCAGGCTCAGAATCTGCCAGCTACTTTCATGGTGTACCATGATGACAAGCTTTTTTCTTTACCACAGATATTCAAAAGGCTGCAAGAACATCCCTGAGCCTGTTGTGGTAAAAGACATGAGCTGTAGTCAGAACACTCTGTATCAACGCTGCTGCATACCTATGGGATGTTAAGCAAGTTGCCTTGATTGCAAAAGAAATAGCTGATGAGAATCTACTCAACTTTTTCCATATTCCATCTGGAATGAAAGAATATGGGGAGGCCAACAAAGGAACAGACTTTTTAGAGAAGGGTTCATGGAAGGAACTCACTCAAACCACAAGATTCTGTTTTCTTTCTTTGTTGCAAACTAGAAACAGAACTGGAAATCACAAAATACACCTTGTACTGGATATGTTCTTGTGTACTTGTATAAATTAATCCACTTAATACATTAATAGGTAATAATGTGTTCTTTATCAGCATTACATGACACACGTTCTCCTGAGAGAAGATTTCTGAAGAAGATGGATCACCAAGCTGTTACTAACAGATGCAGGACTGAAAGGAGGGCTTTCCCAGCACTGAAATTTGAGAGCAAAAACCATAAGGATCAGGGTAACTTAGTGGGTAGGCCATTTAGTGTGGGGAAATACAATGATGGTTAACTAATACCTTAATAAGTCAGCAATCTAGGACTAGAGGACGGGTGCTACGACCACCACATAGTATGGTATTTGGTCCCAGATGGACTGAAGGGAGCTGAAGAGAAGTGAGCCATGCTGTGCCACTTGCTCTGGCCAGAGGATGGGCCTTAGTCCTGTGTAGTTTACTAGCACAGGCAGAGCCAAAGGTTTCAGACTCGTTCCTCCATGGAATTATGGGATACTCCTCTATCTCTGAAGCCTTCTCTTCCACTTTGGGATAACTCACTAGTTATAGCTTATTCTAAGTTAGATAATACAGCCTGTTTCTAGAGAAGGACCATGTCTTGAGTTGTTACTCCTGTGTAGCCCTGAAGGCCCCCAACATATTTCTGGCCTTATGGCAGTTCTCTCACTGTGAGTAACAATAGTAGTTGTCTCCTGGTCTACTAAAACCAAACTGAGTTTATCCATATTTTTAAAAAATTTCAGAACTGAAACCGAAATACCTCCAGGTGTACAGAGTATTTTCACCGTTACTTCTCACTACATGACTTTCCTTGAACCCTGATCATGAGAATGATTGTGTATGGAATCTACCACAAAACTAAGTGTCACTTCTTGAAAATGGAAAGCGAAGTATGTGTTACATGGATACAGGTAAAATACCTATGCCTACAAAGTTAATGCTTAGTATAGATTCTGTGTTGTGAAGATAATTCAGTTCATGTCAGCTCACTCCTGATGTCTCTAAAGAGAGCAGAGATGAAATATAAAGGGTAAGAAAATAAAGAGCTATCAGGGGAAGGAAATGCTGGAAAAGAATAGAGAAATCACAAGTATCAGGGGAAAGGAGAGAAACAGACAAAGGGTGATGTGGGGCAGAAGCTCCTTTGTTTCTAAATGAGTGCAAGTTTTTCCCCAGCATATTTTACTGTGTACTTGTTGCTATGAGATTCCATTAATGGGAAATACAATACAAGTCAGTCCACTAGTTGACAGAAAATAGGTTTTGTTGAACACCTTTGAGGTCATTAGAAACACAGAAAAATAAATATAGAAGGAACTTAAGGGTTCATATCCTCACTGAAGCATTGTTTGGTTTGTGAAGGTAATTCAGTATATAGAGTAGACCATACTGTGTTTGACAGCACAACGTCCTCATTAAAGAGTAGCGCTACACAATATCAGTCTCTGACATTAAAGATGACCTTGTTTTGAGTGGGGGTTAGATCAGAAGAACTCAAGACCTCTTCCAAGTGAAAATCTCTTATAGTAATATGAATAGAGTGATGATAAATGGGAAAAGAACTTATAGAGAGAAAATCTCAAGAAGTCACAAATGGAGATGAATGTTGATCATCAAAAAGAGGTTCCTACAGGGATGGATGGCAGGCAAATTGTTCTCCAGCATTTTGACAATGACCTAAGGTCTAATATAGAACTACTGCTTGCAAAAATTTGTATATGATACTGATGGGAGGAAGGGCAGATAATTATGCTGACAGAATCCTCAGGAGAAACTATCTGGCTAGTTTTCAAAAACGCTCTTGTACAGTCAAGAACAAATTTATACATGTAGCAGCAATGATTGCAGGCTAGCCTGGTAGAATTGGGGACAATAACATGGACAACAGTGATGGTGGGAAAGACCTCACATGAAAACACTGCTAGAGAAACCACTTTTGTGATTTTGTGACTAGAAGAGCAGCTAGAAAATGTAGAAGGAAGAGGAGGAGAAGGATGGGACAATCACAAGTAAGGAGGTGAAGGGTCATAGTCAGGAAAGTAATCCTTGGAATAGAAAAGAGCTATAAAAATTATTCAAGGGCTGGAGAAAGTTCTTTACAGTATAAGTCTTCCTAAGATCAAAATCTGCTTAGCATCTTAAATAGAAGACTGAGAAGTTATTTGATTGGCGTGTAAGCACATTCAGAAGAAGAAAATACCAGATAGAGGAGGACTCAGAAGCAGAGAAAGGCAAAATGAGAACCAGTGCCTGCAAACCCAAACCAGGTAGACTGCACCTGCAAGACACAACTTATGCTCTATCATTTGTTCCTTTTCTACAGGAAATGCAGAAGTAAAAAAATGATGATGATGACAACTAGAAGAGCAGTAACTGCTTCTCACTTCACTGGATATCCTTTTGTGTGATAACAGTAGAAGTCAACCAATTCTAAAAAAGGTGGTGGATAAACAGTAAAGGCACAAGATTGGTGGCTAAAATTCCCAGCCTTGCAAAATTATTTATGTTTGCCCTTATCCCTATTTCTGGTCCTTTATAGAGCTGTTCTTCCTTATCAAACAACTGACCTGTAAAATCCTTCATGATGCTGGGACTGAACTCCTAAGACAAGAGATAGTCTTGTTATTGAATAAAAGAATGAGTGATACTTAGACTCTAAACCAGTGCTTTAGGAAGGCTTTGCTTTATCTCTCTTTTCTTTATGACTTTGGATGGATAGTTTGGGTCCAATACCTTAGAGGTATTCAGGTGACTTATTGCCCTCTGAAGCTAAGGATTATTTTAATGAAACCCAGATCTCTATAGCTTTAAACACTTAGATCTCAAGTCTCACTGTACAGCAATGTACAGCTTCACACACTTGTGAGGGAAACAGCATTACTACGCTGCTGCAGCATCTGAGTATAGTCTGCTGTAACATCCTTCCTATGCTACCTAGGTCACTTGGTCGTAGCTTGGTACAAGTATATTTGCCATACATGATTAAAATTACAAGCTACCTCTAGCAATTTCCTCCCTTCTCTTTATATTTTGAAAATTAAAAAAAAAATTTAAAACCCCCCACTTTTTATCTGAAATTTAAACAGCAGCATTTAATTAGGGCTGTAATTTTCCCCTGGCTTTTCTTACAAGGTGTCCCAGGGTGTCCAGGTCAAAAGTCATGGAAACATCAACATGTGAACCAGTTTTATTTCCATTGTTTTGAACCCTAAATAATCTCTATTTTTTCACTGCTGCACAAGTTGGCAAGTTTGATTATATTCTTTCAACACCAAGCATCAGATATGATTATTTTCATATCAGTGCCAAATTTTGAATATCAGCTTTATTCCAAACTCAGTGGAAACATCAGTGAGATAATTGGAGTGGAGACTCAGAGCACTGGTGTATCTGGTGTCTGATGTCTATGTGGTGTGGGTAGCATCTCTGACCCTACTCTGTTTTTTCTGGGAAAAAATTTGTCCTACAGAATCTGGTTAACACCATTGTGAGGTTTGCTAGAACTGAAGATAAATTATGTGCTTCGCCTTGATAAAATTTCTGCAGGACTTTTTGAACTACTTCATAGAAACACAGAATCATTAAATCATTGAATAGTTCATGTTGGAAGGGACCTTCAAAATCACGTAGTCCAGAATCTCTTTAATGAACAAGGATGTCTTCAGCTAGAGAGAATGTATCGGGAATGGAAGCAAAGAGAGGGTTAACTGAGAGGAATACAAGGAGGTTGTCTGAGTAGCGAGGGATCAGGTTAGGAGAGCTAAAGAACAGAGAGAATTAAAGCTGGTCGGGGACATAAAGGGAAATAAGAAGGACATTTACAAGTATAGAGGTGATAAAAGAAAAACTGGGGAAGATGTGGGCCCTTTCTGAAAGGAGATGGGACATGTGGTCATGGGGATTTGGCAAAGGCTGAGGTACTCAATAACTTCTTCACCTTAGTCTGTGCTGACAAGGCAGCAGAAGTTCAGACAGACAAAATCTATCTGCAGTTTGCTAACATATTTTTCAATCAATGTGAACTGGAAATTCTGGACAGATATTCAAAAATATTCAAAAAGCACTAAAATTGTGGAATATTTGGAAATTAAAGCTTAATTTTTGTAACTCAGGATGTCTTAGTAATAATTTATTTTAAACAGATGTCCTAAACACCTGTTAAATGAGATCAAATAATTCTATTTAAGTACGTGATATCTGAATTACAAATTATTAATAAAAAAATCAAGTGGCAAGAATTTCTCACCATGAGTTTGAGGAGGTTGTGTTATTCATGAGTGGGAAAACCACCAATGACTCACAAAAATTATCCCAGATAAGTACCAAGATTTGTGGTAGAAGATGTGAATTTCAAAGGCTCTGCTCATGCTAGCTACCTGCTACTTCTCCAAGCATTCCCAGTGGGTTCAACATGAGTCAGAGCTCATCAAATTAATCACTCCTGCACTAAAGTGATCTCTAAGGCACAACTTCCTACATCCATTGACACAGCATATCGTATTGCTTTAAAACTCTTGCATCAAAAATGGTCTTGGGACAAACCACCAACTTAGAAAGCAATTTCAAGAGAAAAATATGGATCAGAGTCTGGAGTTCCTTTATAGCTTGGGGGGTATTACACGCATTTATCCATCTCTCCTTAATATGTTTTGCTAGTATTTTAACCCACTGTTCCTTAGAAGCTGAGTCTTGGGTCTATAGAAAGGCTTACATATTCCCATCTTACAAGCTCCCCTCCTAAAATGTAATCCTGATGTTTGGGACCCTAAACACCCCATTTCATGACTCAGCAGAAGCACTTGCTGCAGATACTGAAGACTCTCTTTCTAAGAGACATTACAGCTTAATTACAGCTTAACACATTGTCCAAGACATGTATCCTCACACAGCTTTGAGAGTGCATTATCAGAACAGCTGTACTTGGCCAGACATAGAGTCTATTTGACAAATATTTTCTGAGGATAGCCAGTAGTGGACACTAAGAGAAAGAGTAAACAAACAGCTTCAGAATAGGAATCCTTTCCACTTCAGTCACTATATGGACTTTCTGAGCCAAAGGTTGCATCTGGATTGTCTCTTAAGCCTCGAAAAAAGGCTGGAGAATCAGATAATTCAACTAGGGAATTAGTCCAATGATGCTTTTTCTCTCCCTCTTTACCTGTTCACACACCTTTGAATTTTATATATATATATATATATGTTGCTCATTCTTCTAATTCTCATGCCAAAAAAGCCATGCAGTAATCGCAGCTCTGGAATGAAACTAATTCAGCTCTCTCAAAATGTCCATTACTCTGTCCTAATAAAACCCCTGACATTTGTTTTTCTGAGAAGAGTCACACTATGATAACTGCTTTAAGATGGTGAGTTTGTCCATCTCAGTTCGAATAGAATTGCTTTCAGCTTCTCTGGAATGTGATTATCTCATAGATATGAGAGTGGAATCCTTTAAATCAATGTAGACAAATAAAAAATAACAGTTTTGCCTGACATCATTGTGAGAACAGATATGTTTTCTTCAAATTTTTCCTCATAATTATTTCTGTTCTAATGAAGAGGGTTGTCCCATTCAAGAATCAGGCTCATCCTCCTTCCAGGCATTTGACCAAATCATTTATGCAACATCTGTATCCTCTGATACTTCCTGAATAATGAGGGTTATTTGAGGTCCTCTCTGATTTCATAGGACATTCACAAGCCAAGTTTGCCTTGAGGGTTTCCTTTCAGGCAGAGTTACCAAACATGTTCATGGTCTAACGCTTCTATAGGATTTCCTACTGGCCTTGTGGCTAAGCCAAAAACTTACTTCCGGGAAACAGCAACCGGAATAATGCCTTTTGCTTTCTTGCAGATTCTTATATTCTACAAATGTTGTATTTCTTCTGCATTTCCAAACCTCCTTGGAGTTTCCTTTTCCTGGCCAATAAAATGTTAACCGTTCTGCATTTCAGTGAGTTTGTCTTTTTCTCACAAGCATCTCTATGCTGGACAGAGGGGAACATTCTACTAAAGGAGGCTTAAGATTTAATCCAGGCAAAGATACCCATATTCCAAGAAAGGAAATAAGCCTTTAAGAGACACGTAATACATTGCAGAAAAATTCCTCTGCAACACATAAGGAAAAGACTACTGGGAATGGATGAAAAAGGATCATTCAGTAAAGCAAGCTGTTTCTCAGCAGAGGAAGTGAGAAAGTGCAGAGAAAGGATAGGAATTGCCAAGTTTTGAGATGATCTAGGCCAGCAATGGAAATTAAAATATACTGCAAAAAGCATCAGGTGGCTTTTCATTTGGGAGGAGACAGAGGTGCTGTAGGTAATCCAGGTGTGACTGTAGAACCATACCAGTCACTTCTGTTACCACTTGGAAGACCATTGCTATTGTAGATTGAGCAAAGAAAAGAGTTTGGCTTGCTTAGCATAAGGCAAAAGCAGACAAGGGGTAGTGCTGCTTGCTACGAAAAGCAGAGCAAAATTCTCAAGGGAAAACATCTTATCTTTATTGCAAGAGAAGAACTGCCAATTTGTAAATGGAGAGAGGCTAGCTGTGCACACATTGAAAATTTCACTTGGGAATAAAGTCTCTAACCATCAAAAAAATAAGGCTGCAAATATCCTTTCTTTCAAAATACTGGGATAAAGAAACTCACTGATTTATTTAAGACAGTGGTGGAATGGTTTTTCTTTGATATGACTGACCAGGGCATTGAACACAACTATTTATCAAGTTTCATGCTGTGAAAGAAAAGAAAAAGAAAAGAACAAACAAAGCGGAAGTGTTGGTTGAGAAGCACACCACATCCACAGTTTTCAAAAGCAGCAATTTGCATAATCTCCTGCATAGACTACATACTCAAAAGAATATACACACATGTTGCAGAGTTTAATCCAAAAATTATTTCCTCTTCACTCAAAGAGGAAATTGCTCTGATTGCTAAGGTAGCTCTGCCTCTCCAGGCACTACTAGATACTTTCCCCAGTCCTTCTGGCATGATGCAACTCATTCAGCCATTTCCTACAGTTGGTTTTGCCAGCCCAAACTGGCAGTTCAACAGTGACTGGAACCTGTTCACATTGCACTGTTGAGCCTTTAATGCCCCATTGAGCTCAAACTATACTATGTCAGAAATTTTATCCAGCAGCTGCTATGGAATTGCATCAGGTAGAGAGAACAGAACTGCTACATGTGTGTAACATGCTTGGCAGAAGAGGCTTGCATCAAAAACTTAGATGTCACTGAATATCATTACATGATTCAAAAAAACCCAACACCCATACTTGAGATACTGCAAACTCCAAGATTTCATCAAAAATTCAAGTATATTTCTGGCTCTACATTCAATAACACAGGCTGTATGGAATCCTACGTTGCCTAATAGAAAAATCAGAGACAGGCATCACAATTTGCATTGCATTAGTTCCACCTCAAGAAAAAAAAAAACCAAAAAAAAACCCAGGAGAAAGGTAATGAAATGGAACAGCTCTCATATTAAACAGCTAGCTATTAAAGCTAGAAGAGGAGTAGAAAATAAGCTGAGATGAGAGAAATTCATTAAATCAAAACTACTCATTCAACAGCTTAATATCTGAGCAGATTAATGTTGTTGAAATGCTGGTAATTTTTGATCACAGATATGAAGATGGCAAAAGTTTATGGTATTTTTTTGCAGTATTCACATTAAAGAATAAAGCTTGTGTGCTGATATAGCCCTACCCTGGAACCTCTCAGTGTGAAGATACTACCACTCCACTTCCAAAGACAGCGGTGTGTTCTTCAGCCCAGGGCTACAAAACCTTTGGATTCCCCCTAATACTCTGTGGAAGGATGAAAGAAGGCAGGGTAACATTACAGTAAGTAAAATAACGCAATGTACAGAGGCAGATCAACGATTTAAGTGGACAAATACCCTGTTTCTTAAGATACCTAACAATAGACCTTAAGCAAAGTGCAAAAATAAAGTGTTTAGTGGCATTCCCACCACACAATGACCTATGTCTCAGGTGCTTTGCTCAGCTAAGAAGAAAGCTAATATACTATATTGGATGCCTTTAGCAAGATTATGACAGCAGGAGGGAGGAGGGAGATGATGCTACACTGGTTACCCTCTACAGGAGAAATTCAGAGGCTTCCTATGCCTATCACAGCCAGCTCTAGCCAACTCCACAACAGTGACCTGAAGGAACTGCAGCCCATGGAGAGCCCATGCCAAAGCAATTATGCCTTGAGCAGTCTATGGGCTGTGGAGTACTCATGCCAGAGTTGAGGAAAAGAGTAAGAAGGAAGGAGGAGCAGAAGAAAGGAGTAAGAAATGCGGAGTGACAGAAAGAAACCATTACACCCTAACCATAACACCATGCAACACCCATATCTTTGCACAGGGTGTAATCTATGGTGATAACAAGGGCAGGAGCCCAGGAATGGGAGAGGAAAGGTACTTTCACTAAGTGTTTGAATGTTTCTCATCTTTGTTTCTCAATACCTGAATCAGTGTCTTTATTTAAACTCTTGAGTTTTCTTGCTTCTCTTCTTCCTATTTTCTTTCCCCATCCCACCTGGCTGGAGAGTGCTTAGCTGACATCTGGGGTCATCCACTGCACATTCTGCAGCAGTAAGTTTTAATGAGAAAACATATTGATTCAAAAGCCTAGATGTGATATTATTGATTACTCTGTAGCAGTTGAGTCTATCATCTCTTCTGATCTTCCATAGTTTTATTTCAACTATGAAAGTACTACTGTGAGTCCTGCTTTTATCATGGAAGAGGCTGATATTTTCAGTCTGACTGGCATTGTCTTGATAATAGATCTCCAATACACAAGCAGTATCCAAAGATACATACATTAATAACTTTTATGGTCAGTGTGCACTTGCAGCCCAGAAGGCCAATCGAATCCTGGGCTGCACCAAGAGAAGTGTGGTCAGCAGGTGAAGGGAGGTGATTTTTGCCCCTTTACTCAGCTCTGATGAGGCCCCAACAGGAGTATTATGTCCAGTTCTGGAGCCCTCAATGTAAGAAGGACATTGAGCTGTTGGAACAAGTCCAGAGGAGGGCAAGGGTAGGACTTTCTAATAAGGCATGTGATGGCAGGACTAGGAGTCTGGATATGAGAAAGGAGTTCTTTACTGGGCTGGTGGTGAGACACTGGAATAGGATGCCCAGAGAGATTGTGAATGCCCAGTCTCTGGAGGTGTTTAAGGCCAGGCTGGTCTAGTGAGCAACTTGGCCTAGTGGGAGGTGTCCCTGCCCACAGCAGAGAGGTTGAAAATAGATGATCTTTAAGGTCCCTTCCAATCCAAACCATTCTATGATTCTAAATATTGCTGTGATGGTTGAATGAGTTCCTAAAGCATTGTATGGACCAAGTCCATGCATGAGCTACATAGCACAACTCCGTTGTTACCTTCCCATTTATCTACCAGTGGGAGCACAATTTACAAGCTCTGTACACTCAATCTCACCATATGAAGCTCTGCTATTATAGTAAAACTAATCAGGACTAATCCTCTTCTCATTTGGATCTTGATGATGAGAGGCACACATTTACATACATCAGTAATGAAAAGTAGATGGGGGAAAAACTTTGTCTGTTCAGAGCAGATTATGCACATGCTCACCCAGCTCTGTGATGGTCATTGAAAAGGGATGGTTCATTTTGATAAAGTTAAGAATTTTTGGTCATCATCCCAGGAGCTGACTCTTTAGATCTTGCTAGCACTGAACCAAAGTTGTGGGACCAAAAGATTCTCAGCTGCTGGAAACTGGCATAGATCCACTGAAATTAAATGGAGCTATGCCAGTTTATACCATCTGGAGATCCAACCCAGCATGAATAAATGTTAAACAAGCTGCTTTTAAACTAGGAAAATAATTCCACTTCTGACTTGCCTGCCATCAAAACACATCCTTAATAAATTGCCTAAATTAATTACGCAACAATTAAAATGAAAAATTCTGCCCAAGGAAAACTTTCTGCACCTGTCCTTTAAAATGTTTGGAGGACTTTACTCTTGTAAAAGAGACCTTAATTTCTTTTGTCAGATCATTGCCTTAGAAAATCCACATTTTGCAAGTGTCCCACTTCCTCTTTCTCCACTATGAAGGCAACTAACCAACATAGGCCTGACACAGATTCGTCTGGAATAAGTACCAAGAGTATGAGGTTTACAGTGACTCCTTGGGCCCCAACTCACTGAACTCAGCTGTGTATCACTGTCACACTTTGCATGCAGATGCATCTGGGACAGACTTCTTTGTGGGTAGCATTAAGTTGTCTCAAGGGAACAAGAGAGAATTGCAGAAGACTATAAAAGGAGATAAATTACAATGGCACACAAATATACAGTATAATCACATCATTTCACTCTCTCCAGGGAAGGATCTAGATTTAAGTTATTTACCAGTGGAATTTTGCAGCACTTGTCAATGTAAATTTTCTCCTGTTTCAGTGACAAGGAGATGTTGAAAAAGGGTATCCTTCAAGGAAGATAAAACTGAAGTAAAAGCTGTGAAGTACAGAAAAGATAGATAGGCTTTGTCAAAAGGTGTGTCCTCCATAGTGAATGCTGACTGAAAATTAACTACCCTCTTGGGAAGAAAAAAAATAACTTGAGGATACAAGCCTGAATCAAATATTGCTCATGGTCAGAATATAATTTTAGATAATCGGGCAAACACTGAAAATTGTCAGAAAGAGAAACTGAGGTGATGACTGGAACTGGTTGACTAATCCATCTCAAACCTTGTCATTTGTCATATCAGGTAACAAACTACTCATGACCAATATTTTCTCCTAGCACTTGACTTATTCTTTTTATTATGTGGTAACACCAAGCCTCAGCAGAGCTCACAGTAGAATATTTCTCAATACTGTGAAGAGTTTTCTTTAATGATTCTCGGCACCAAAGGCAGGGAGTCAATAACCACAGGCATTGAGCTGGCAAGGTATCTAGAATGTTCAGAAACAGAGCAGACTGGCACTTGTCCTTTGAAGTGACCAAAAATCAGGTTACCGTTTTTTTGTTCTTTAACAGGTACTTGAAAGTGTAAAGAATGTACAATTAGTTCTGTAGTGTGGTGAATTATCAATGTTAAAGTTATTCTTAATTATTCTTAGGGAGACTATCTTGCCTGGTGTTGCTATATGATGAAAGGCAAACAGACCATGACCCTGAGTGATTACCAAACAGGGAATCACTTTAAGGCTATTAATACTTGAATTGTCATCCTATGGCATTCAAATACATCTGTGATAACTATCTCAGCATAGGTGGTAACTAGCACTATGTTGAAGGCACTTGCTTTTATGGATTTACCTTCTTAGTACATGCAGAAATTTTATTTCTCTACAAAATATCAGAAAATATATAACTTGACAACTTGCTGGGAAATCAGATATGTCAAAACTTACATAATTTATCATTTCAGACTGATCTTAATGTTTAATGTAATGTCAAGATAGAGGTTTGCATTTTTTTTCAAAGACTTACCATACATTTTTCTCTATTTCTTCCAAGTTCTATTGTTGAGTGGAATCAACATGGATTTCCAGCACTGCCTGATAGATAAGCAAAATCTGTGGTGTCAATGCCCAAACTCAGTGAAAATACTCTCTTTGGATATCTACCTGAAATGAAATGGAGACATCTAAACCTTGCTTTCTGGAGAAAATGCCTCAGTTTTCTCAGTTCCAAAATGTAGATGGTGCTTAACCAGCTCCCATCTAAAATGCTCTGAAACAAAAAGAACTACATCAAGGCTCCTGAGAGTATATTAATGAATGGCAATAAATTATCCACTCCCTTCACATTGAGATAAGTTCAAACACATGAAGGTTTGATAGGGAATATGTCCCGAGAAACATCACTTAATGCTGTTTCCCCAGACACATCCTGCATTGAACCTGGGGCATGCCAAGGTAGATATTGTATGACATTCAACAGTTTAAAAATAAACTAGCAAAATCTATGTGCCCTTATTTACATCAACAAGGGGACTTTTAGTAAAGAAATTAAAAAATTTATAGGTTAGTTAGGTTTTTTGTTTGGTTTTTTTTTATCTTAGCTTAATTGTGTCTCCATTTTACACTACATTCTTTATTCTCTGTGCCCTTTTGACATAGACAGCTGCCTTTTGGAGCTCTGCAAAGAAGCAGGCTGGCTTCATGCTGTAACAGGCACCAACTCCCAAAGGCTGGTCTATTGATGAGTCACATTGCTGGTGTGTGCCTGGGAGCACATCGCACAAGTTCCTACGCCGTTTCCTTTCAAACTGCTGGGGAGGACCAGGGGGAAAAAGTGTGTGTGGAGCATAAACTACAAAAACAACGTCGGTAGCTAAGTCTTCTGCTCCACTCTAGAGCACAATGAGCAGTGACACAGTGGAACCTCTGGTTCAGAGACAACACAGGTTCATCCTGTTGTTGGCCCAGCATACTGGGGAAGTGACATCAGGTGCACAGGGCTCCTGTTTGAAAGTGGGGAAATACACCAAGATGTTTCAACACCTCTACCAAGGCAGGAAATCTCTTTTTAAAAGGCTGGGTTATGCTCATGTCAGTCCCCCAAGCCACCTCTTTCCCCAGCTCAGCCCAGATAGGCTCAGAGAACACAGTGCCTTTGGAGAGGCTCGATGCAGCCATGGCTTGCTCTGAAGGACATCAACCAAGATGTCAGGAAGAAAATACTCTCACACATCCCTTGCTCTGCAAACTCATCTTTGAGAAGAAATTCCCTGAGAAATAACTAAGGCTAAGTGGAGACTGTATATGTAGATCAGCCTCTCCATTACCACACTTTAAAATCACAGCTGCCCAATTATACCATAGAGGTTCACCTAGTCTCAAAACCAAAAGCTGCACATTCCAGACCCTAACAATGCACTCTCCTGCATGAACATACATCCCAAGGACTTCAGTTTTCTCTGTCACTTGGCATTGTAAAGTGATCACCACTGAGCATTCCCCTTCAAATCAGCATTATGTGTGGAATCATGTCAGAGTTCTCCTGGCACTTACAAAATTTGCCCATGTGTTCTTAATGAAGCTTTGCCTCTCCTGTTCCCAAATACCATTCCATCACTCTTGCAAAGGTCAGAGCTCACTCCTAATCTGGAATCACTTCATCTCCGACACACGCATGCACTTACTGATGTACATAGCCCCGTGACAACACGCAGAACAAACTCTCAGGAGACCAAGACTTCTCTTTCTCTTTCAGATGTGCCAGTGTGTCAATAAATACTTCACAGAATCACACAGAATCACACAATGTCAGGGATTGGAAGGGATCTTGAAAGATCCTCTTCAGAGTACATGCCTTTGCTCATCTGAAACAGAGTTGGATTTATACCTTAGGTTAGGACAACATGAACATTTAGTTGGCAGCAAGTTGCTCTGGACAGCCTGGTTTAGTTTAAACACTGTGATAGTCACTGATGCTCCAACTGAAAAAATATACTTCGTATAATCCATGTCTTTCTATTACTGGAAATTAGGCAGCCTGGCAAATGCAAAGTTAAGGAGTATCAGAGCCTGCTGGGCAAAAGCAGATTTTGATAAACTTTCCTTTTTCAGTGTGAGGTCAGTAGAGGGTCCGAAGTATTTCTAGAAGCCTGAATGTGTTTTCTTTTACTACATAGTACAAGAGAGAAAAACATGGAGAGTATCTACACCCTCCTCTCAATTTAACACTGATAACAGCAGCAAGGTATCTATTTGAGTCACAGCAAGGGGCCAAGCTGCAACTTTGAGTTAAAAGCAGCAAGAGCTCTTGAAAGCACTGGAATTTTTTTGAGTGAAATTCAACGACTGAGCAAAACCAACAGAATTTTACCCTTAAACCTCCAGCCTTCCTGCAAGGCACTGTCAGGTATAAGACAGGACATGAGTAACATCTTGAGAGGTTCAGGTTCATCACTGAGCCACCAGAACAGGTGAGTTAGCAGGTGTCCCTGGTGCTGTGTACAGCAAGTGTTGTCCTGAAGTAGCTACGCATTGATTGAATTTTGCAAAACAGAAGACTTATCAGAAGACCTGGAAATGATGATGCATCTTATGGCCTGATAACTCTGGAGAAGCAATGACAGGTACTTCACAGCATTCAAAATGATCATGCAGAGTGGCGACACAGATTTCCCCTGGAGCCAGAGCAGGTGGATTGAACACCTGTAACCCATACAAGGAAGAGAGTATGGTGGCATAGGCAAGCATACAACTACATCAGTGCTTTCTAGTTCACCACTTCCTGCAAATTACCCCTGCAAAACAACCACTCCAAGTGGTTGGTCCACCAGCAGCCCAGTCCATTGAATTAGAGAGTAACATTGCTGAGGTATTTAGGAAAGACTTTTCCCCCCACATAACTCAAAAGCTGGAGTTTAAATTCCTATTGTATGAACATTAATATGAAAAGAATGCTGTCTCCTATTATGGAATTATGTTATAAAACTGGAATGTTGTCCCCGCCCCGTTTGGCTTTAGATCTTACAGACTTTGCCAAAAATCATCCTGTACTACAGAGAGTGTGTATGTCTCTGAGTGTGTGTGTGTGACGGTGGGAACTACTTCCTGGCTCACAAAGACAAGAGCACACGAATGTGTAAAGCTGGCAGAGGATGTTTTTTAATCTGTCGGTAACAATCAGGCAACTTGCTTAATTGTTCTGCATTCTGATCTCTACTCTATGTGCAGCCTCCCAACCAGCAAACCGCAGCTGTGCGCCTCTGCTTGTCAACTGCACCCATTGTGCCTCCCGGGAGACTGAGAGGAGCTCCAGCTAATACGCCTTTGTCTGCCCTTCTTGCTGCTCTTGGCTTTTAAGCAGTGACCTAAAAAACATAATGCCCGAAGTTCAGAGCCTTGGAAAGCTGTCGAGAGCCTTCCTCTTTGGTGTTTTGTGCACAGGCGGCACACTTTGAAAGGGCAGTATGCACGAAGGGACTCTCAGGCTTCCTTTGCATGCAGTAAGGCTTTTCTCTAAAATACCTCTTTCAAAGCAGCAACTGCAAAAAATATTTCAAAGGCTAAATCCTCGCTCCATCAGTGCCTGTGGCTGGAACTGAGTTACTCTGGATATAGACTGCTCTTAACCCTCTGGAGTTTGTTTACTGCATTGGGAATTGATTTCTTCTATCTGTGTGCTGAAAAATCAAGATGTATTATTTTTTAAATGCCTGTGATTGTCTCTGATTCACCAGCTCTCTTCTCATTTGAGATTTTTCTTTCCCCACCATTTCAAACCCAAAAGTTATCAAATTATCTCAGGAAATGCCTCTTGGGAGGGCTTTTTCCTCTCCTGCCCACAGGGCTACATCACATGCCTCATAACCCTGGACAAGAAGTGGTAAAATTGGTGGGGTGTTTTTGAGGGAACTTGTTCAATTACACAGAGCACATTCTAAGCCACGCGGCCAAGTCCTCCTCCGCACAGGGATGATGTAAGCACATCCAGGAAACCTGGGATGCCAAAAATCTCAAACTCTAGAGGAAATATTTGCAGGTCGACATGGCTGCAAACTGGTCAGAGTTTAGTAGCCTGGGGACTGTTCCACTCACAGCTTCCATATGGGCCCAGAGAAGACCAACACAAACAAAGACATGGTTGCACAGATCAGGTCTCAGAACAGAGACTTGGTGGTATGGGCTGAAACACATCTCAGACCACGGTTAAAGAAAGTAACATTTTCCCCTGCTTATGTGTCAGGAGAGTGCACAAGGAAAACTGACAAGGTTAAGAAGATGAAAATTGCCAGGATTTTGCACTAACAAAACTGAATAAAGTATTTGAATAGAAAAATGTTGGGTGTAAATAAAAATAGAACTGTACTACTCTGACAGCACTGGGACCCATGCCAATAGCAGATACCAAGGCAATAGATGGTCAGGAAATATGACACATGGACCCACTTGATTACTTGATAGAAGCTTTTTAAAGGCTCTTGTCTGCCTTCCTCCAAAGTTATTTCCGATGCGGTTCCCAAAACGAAGGAATCTCTGGCAAAGATAAACAAGACTGAGCTGCCTTCCTCTGCAGGCTAAAACGAAGATCAGAAAATACAATGCAAGCAGAGAAAATTAAAGCACAGAAAAGGAAATGCCAATCATTTTCCTGACTAATAAATGCTAGGAGGAGAAATCCAAGGTTCATGGAAGGACCCGTGTCTCTATGGAGTCTGTACATTTCTTCCCTACGTGATCCTCTGAACTTCCCAACATTGACAGTTCAGTTTTGTCAATTATGCAACTTCTTAATGCTTTTATGATATATGTCAGCTGAGTGTGCAATCAAACCAAATAAGACTACAATAATAAAATAACCCACATTAACTAATTATCTTAATAACAACCCTGTTAAGAGTGAGACATCTGATAGGAGAGACAGAAGCAACATTAAAAAGGGCACTGTCAACTGCATGAGCAGACTTGTGCTGCTTCAAGGATATTAACCCCTGCAGTTCTGGGGGAGAAGTATTGGGAAGCACCAGAGGGTGAAGTTGTCAAGAGACTCTTAAGGAATTCAGACCTCAGGGATCAAAACTCTGGAAAATTTTGGAGATGAAAATGAGATAGGAAAGACACACCTGAGATACATTTCCTCTGTTGTCTGTGAGCTGCCCTCTGCAGCAGCATATTATTGATAACAGAAGTTGCAGGAGATGAGCTACACCAGAAAATAAACACAAGATTTACAGAGAAGGTTATGTTGTGAAGTCAGACTTAATACATGCAAGGCATGAAGGGTCATTCCAGGAAACCATCCTCACCCTTCACTAGACCTTTCGGAGCACAGGAATACTGCTGTGCCGAGAGCTTGCAACAGCACCAGCCACCCAAACCTGGGGGAAAATTACACTGATGTAACATCAGCCACCACGTCCTTCAAACCTGGTGTGTGAGATGGATCAAGACAGAGACACTTAGTGTCTCTTTTCCTCCTGGGAATCCTTCAGGAGTCTTCCAGGACCATCCCCAAGGGCAAGGGAAACTTTGCCCTAGCACACAGCCAGCACAATCTGTTCCACATTTTGGAGCCTGAAATTGTCCCTCAGTAGCTGAAAAGTGACCTGATTGATGAAACAACTGAGCTGTGCCTGTCCGGATGACAGATTAGGGAACTTGAATATCACTGACTTTTCTTCCAAAAGGTATGAACCAAAAGTTGTTTCTGCACTGAAAGCTAAAACAAGGACCATGCCCAGGTAAAGTTTTCTTTCTCTGACTGCCCTTTTTCATGGTGGTACCTGCATTGCTCTAGTGGCCTGAAACCATCAGAAGGTCCACTTATGTAAAAAGCCTTCTGGGTGACTTTGATTGGGCTAGAGGATTATCTGTACAACCAAATAGATCCAAAGGAACCACCACAGGTCTGAGAGAGGATTCATACCACCACCTTAGAGGATCCTGCTTGATGCCTTCACAAAAAGTCATGAAGTCTTTAAAGGTCAAATGTGTTGCTATTTTCCTTCAACGACTACAGAGGAAACAGAGGGCAACAATCACAAAGGACAACATCAGCCTGAGAAGGCTAGTCTCCACAGGTTTTCTTTGTAGTCAATAGAGGGTGAGAGGCAGCTCTGGCAGAATTTCATAGCAACTAATTGGAGGGGAGTAGGTTTAGACTTGACATAAGGAAGAAATTCTTTACAGTGAGGGTGGTGAAACACTGGAACAGGTTGCCCAGAGAGGTTGTGGATGCCCCCTCTCTGGAGGTGTTCAAGACTAGGCTGGACAAGGCACTGGGCAGCCTGGTCTTGTGGGGGGTGTCCCTGCCTATGGCAGGGGGGTTGGAACTCGGTGATCTTTAAGGTCCCTTCCAACCCAAACTATTCTATGATTCTATGATTCTAATAGCTCTCCACAGCTCCTACTCAGTCAGCCTTCTCTCCAGTGATGTGAGAGAGAAAAACAAACCTCGATCAGGTATGTTCTTTAGGAATATTAGCCTCTGATACTTATTTTCATCCACTACAATCATCCATAGGAATACCTCAGACCCCAAATCCAGCCCACAGTGGACTGTGCTAAGGATAGTCAGTTGTGATCCCACCAGCAGAAATAGCTGCTGTGCATGGTTCCACATATGTCAGTTTCCTTTGGACAAGTAGGAAACAGTCTGTGAGTAATATGTCATATTGCTGCACAGTGCAGTGCAATGAAGCTTTTAGGGATTCAAATGCAATCTTTATTTCTCCAGCTGTCCCATTGAGCTCACTCTGGATTAGCCTGGTCAGTGTAAATCATGTGTCAGAGGCACAGGAGGAAGGCAAAGGGCCTGCACCATACTGCAACTACAGCTGCAACTGCACTCAGTTCTGACCACCTCTGTTTCCTGCCTGGTTTTGACACGTTTCTCAGGAAACAGTACCCAGAATCTTCTCCTGGTTCAGCCTGCTTTCCAGGTAACAGGTGAGGTAGTGCTTTAAGAACAATTGAGTCGCCCTGAAAAGCGTGATGAGTGCTACAGGTGAATGCTGCAGATACAAGCCTTCAAGCAAACTGAGATTTTCGTGCAGCTGAGTTTCACTTGAGACTTAGGAAGGACTTCTGTAAAATCACCTGCTCAGTACCTTCACCCTGTTCGTGCTTTCCCACAGCCAGAAACATAATCGCATCACACTTGTGAAACTCTTGAATAGGCAAGAGTCTTCCTTCTCTTCCTATGAAGTGATCTCTACTATGGTAAATGAAACAGGCTGCAGAAGCATTGATCTGCCTGCTCAGGACTTTCACAAGCAGGTTCAGCCACAGTGCTATGTCCAGTGGTCCCCTGCTGAGGCCAACAGAGATACAAGGCCATCTGCAGCCCTGGCTATAGTGCAAAGAGCTGCAAGGAGACTTCGTCCCAGGATCGTATCCTCATATGTATAAACAGTTTCAGGATTGAAACTGGTTAAAAATTCACCCAGGTACCCTGATATCACCTCTGCCTTCTGGGATGCATCTGCACCCTTCAGGTGGGTTTGGTATGCCACATTTCTGTCTCCAATGGCTAAGCAAATGTAGAGTTGTATCCCACAATCCCTCAGTTTAAACTAGGAGAAAGGAAATCCCAGTATGAGTCTTGTCCTTGAGTGCATGGAGAGCCCATGTGGGAGTAGATGTGTGTAGGGGAAAAAGTAATCTCAAAGACAATGTGAACCGAGCAGGTAACAAGACTGGGAGTTTGTTTGCCCAACTAGTCTTTCCTGGGTACAGCTGACACTTTCAGCTGGGATTTGTTTACTGTCTTCAGAAAGCACTAGGTAATGGAGGTCTCTAGTACATAAAAAATGTTAAAAACACTGAAGCTAGAGGAATTTTTGTCACACTCCAGATACTTTGTTTCAAGACACTTAGGGGATATTCTGTGATCAAAATCTGTAAAAATTTGTTCATGTGCAGAGAAGCTGAGAAATTAGCTTTCAGCCATAGCCATATGGCCCTTCCCTCTGCTTCTTCATACAATTCCCTCATCATTAATCGGATACAGCAAAGATTTCATCCCTTGGTGACCAGGCAGGAATAGGTCAGGTGTCACAGAGCACCTTATTCCCAGAAAGGTGTCCCCTTCAAAATTTGTACCAGTAAGATGAAGGCCAGTTTGCTGGTGGAACACACCCAACCCCATCTCCTTCAAACCCCTTCTAATATTCTGCAAGCTGATGCTGAGAAAGAGGCCATCCTGGGTCTCAGAGGCTACACATGTTTTGGGGAGGGCCAGGCCAGAGTATAGCTCAAACATGAGTATTAAATCATCAGAATGTAGTCTTCCTAGTACATCTGCTAGCCAGCAAGTATTCTCCCAGACAGTGCCTGGGTGTGATTCAACCACAGGCTGGGGATCTTCCTAATAGGGAACATGGGTGAGACCACCCAGTTTCTGTTGAGAAGAAGTTTAGCCATATAGATAGCCATATGTAAGCTATGTGGTATCAATTACTCTCAAGAGTCGGAGTGGACCTGGGTGATTTACTAGAGTAGTCATACCCAACAGATTCATCTCATTGATAGGCAGATGCTACTGTTTCAGACTGCTTGCAGACTGAAGCAGCCATGCACTGGTGGCAAGTAGCCCACATCTCTACACTTTTTTCATAGCCTTCAGGTGTCAAGATGGCTTATTGGAAAGAAAGCTCCCATGGACATGCTTCTTCTCCTCTGCTCTTGTCTTACCCCAGTTTCTTACATCCACAGTTTCCCCAGTGAAGGGATAATATCCCAGTGATGCCAGCAGTTCCAGACCACATGCAACACTAAACAAGGAAATATTTGCACTGTTGACAGTTATCTTTTCATGTTATTTAGTAGTCGGAAATAGAAAGCAGACATATGAACAACCAGAGTGTCTTCAGCAGAAGAGACCTTTGCTTCCTAGGCTTGCATCTAAGAGCCCTTCTTCTATACCAAGCAGAAAGGTGATGGGCAGCCTTTAAACCAGAACTAGGTGCTTAACTTTTTTCTCTTTTAAGGACATTCGTTAACAGGAGCTTTTTACACTCTATTGACTGTGATTTGGACGTGCTAAGGCTAAAATGTTGAGCTGGACCATACAAGTAGTGTTGGACTGCATTGCAAATTGATCAACACAGGGGCAAGCACACTTTTCCCCATGTCTCAGAAGTCTAGATTTATAAAGCTTTTCACAGAAAAGGTCAGTCATGGAGAGAATAAATGTGGTAAGTACAATTTACTCCCACTAGAAACAGATTTATTCATACCTATTAATTAGCCTTAATTGCACAAAACATAACTGATAGGCAGGGAAAAAAGGAGTCACTTGTAACATTACTTGCAGCAAAAACAATGGGAGGAAAATAGAAATCTGCCCCCCACTTGCCGGAGATTGTGCATAGACTATCTCAGTAGGCATTTTGGAAACTCAGCTCCTTCCAATTAAATTACATTAGGGAAACTTTAGAAATAGGATGAGCCCTTTTTCATTGCTGCTTATGACTAACTGATGTAATGGTGAACTGTTTATCACTGTAATCCCAACCTACATACCCTTACCACTGAGTTAGTATTTAACTGAACCTCTCAAAACAAAACAGTTGTATAGTGGATACTGCATGTGGTTTTCATCCTGTGGGTTCAGAAACTTCAAATGACTGTTACTTATAGTACTCAAACAACACAGACCAGAGCCTGCATGCTGGCCACAGTCAGTGGTCAAAGAAAGAATAAAGATGTCTTGCACTCCAAACACTGTGTATTACCAGGGGTTTTCAAGCAAAAGGTAGTAAATAGCATGAGGTTCAGAGACACCACAGCACCACTGTGTTTATCAAATGTTAGAGGATTGCTCTGGGAAAACTGCCTGAAAAACAGAACTGAGTAGTTTCTTGCCTCAATTCTGTGATGTCTAAGACAAACTGTTGCTGAGTTGCAGCACACACTAGCCAGCACATCTGCTATCTTATCCACTACAAGCCCAAGGTTAAACTTCTCACTGAAAGATACTGGTCCTATAGGGAACATACATTAATCATACAGATCCATGACCAGCAGTGTGTTACCACGGACTGTGGTACAGACCACAATGGAAACACAGGCTACATCCAACTCACATTGCTTCAAGTCTGGACTTATCCCAGTTAGCAGAGAGCCCCTTAAGGCATCTGGGAGCTCTGCAGTAACTGAGATATTTGTTTCTACCAAATCATCAGAGGTGCATTCAGAAGAATGTGGTCAGAGTTTCTGACCCAGAAAATTCAGAGGCAAAGGGGCAGGCGTGATTTCAACTGATCAGAATTGGCAAATGTTTACAGTTAAGCCCACACTGATGTGTAGTACCACAGGTTCCAGACAAAGCCTGCTCTGAGGACCAGACCAGCATACCATTCATTCTATTTACAGCTCCTGAGAAGTGAGGAACCAGGCCATATCAACTCCACACATTGATCCTTTCAATCATCCTGCAGGGAACTAACCTAAAACAAAAACATCTCCTCTGTATACCATTTTGAGAAGAACTTCTTGTCCTCTGCAGCAAAGCAGGGGGCATCTTCCCCCGTACAAAGGTGAACACTGCATAGGTGAGCCATGAAGAGAGGCAAGCTGTGGCTGATCCAACATAAGCAATGCAGGTAGACAGCACAAGGGCAATGTGTTTAAACATGTCTGCTCCTGCCTTGAGGCCAGCTCTTCAGCATGCAGAGCCGTGGAGAGGTGTGAAAGTTGGGCTGGGAGGAATCTCAGTCCCCTGATCCACAGATATGGTGTGTGTCGTGGGTTGTCAGAGGACAAAATTTGGGGTGTGCAAATGACTGGTGACTAGTGTCTGCCCTGGTACAAACAGGTTTCAGCTCTTTCTAATGTCGATGGGTGTGCCCCCAGCTCTCCTCAGAACCCCAAGCTGCCCCAGGCAGTGCAGCCCATGACAATGAACGTGAGTAATTCTTGAAATTTGTGGGAAGATTATTCAGACGTCTGACTTCCTGCTTCTGCTTGTACAGAGGAGATGTTTTTGTCTGAAGGGGTGGAAATTGCTTATGCTGATACAAAGCCCCATGCACTGGGGCAGAGGAGTGAAGAACCAGAAAGGCAGAAAACAGGGAGAAAATACATCACTCTTCGAGGAGGCATTGCTAGTCAAGTGCAAGGAGGGAAGTAGCTTATGGCTGGGAAGCTCAAATGCAGGAATTCCCCTTGTACCAAAGGGGAACCAGCCACCAGAGTGAGACAGAGTCACAGCTCATTTCCCACGGGGCAGCTGGTCGAAGCAATCACACAGTTACCCCAGCCTCAAGGGCAGATTGCATTATTTCAGTCCAACCTATAAAACCTTTTAATAAGGGTTATAAAACAGCTCATCATTTTAACATCATCAGAAGTTCTTGAAAGAGTTTGCAAGGCTGAAGTGAAGGAAAACATTTTGTTTTGAATGCAGCCAAAGAATAAAATGGGACTTCTGCCTGTGGAAGCTATTTGCCTTATTCTCCAGAGCACCACAGGTTAAAAGAGAACACTTGAGGTTAAAAACAGTAATACCTTTTGAGCGTGCAGAATCTCTTCCCAGCAACTGGAGCCACTTTAACACAAAATGCATCATTAGAGCAATAGGGCCCTGGTGATGGATGACTCTGAGAGATCACCAGAGCAACCCTGATGGGAGCTGGTGCTCAGAGAATACACCGCATTAATTTACAAGCCTGTCATGATTGCTCTGGGTTTATTTTTAACTAAAATATCCTGGCCTTCAGCAATCTATACCAGGGATACCCTGACTCTGCAGAATGTGCAGAGCAAGATCTGCAGCAAATGCTTTTATTTTAATCAGTCAAAGGATTAAAGTTTAGGAGTATTCCACCATTGCTCAAGGAACAGTCCATCCCTATGTCCAGATCACATATACTACTTTCACCAACATAGTACTGAACCACAGGGTGGATAAGGATTTAGAGAAAGATCATCTGATCCACCACCCTGATCCCAGAACAGGATCTTGTATATATCACCCATTCACAGATTTCTCTCTAGTTTAAGAATATGTTAATGCCACCGGGATGGGCATCAACAAATATCTCACTTCTGTCTTCCATTCACAATTGCCTCTTGACTACACCAAGTACTCTCCCAACTACAGCGAGTACTCTCCTACCTGTCAATTGCTGCAGCTCACTCACCAGTACCCAGGAGAACTGCCAAACTGGGGCAATGAAAAATCTCATAGAAATGTGATGCAAGTGCTGTGACAGCTACAAGAGGGAAAATTTTCTGGGGAAGAATTCAGGAGTAACAAAGAGCTGCTTCTCTTTTCATGGCAAAGGGAAAACAAGTTGCAGTAAATACCTGGCTTATGTAAAGGCCCCACCGATTTCAAAGAGACCACTTAACAGCAAGTGTTTATATTTGGGCCATTTAAGCAATTTTGAGATGATGACACAAATATCAATTGCCTTGGGGACCTACTGGCAGTTTTCCTGTGTTGTAAGCAATCACTTACTGGAATAAGAGACAGTGCAAGTGAGAAACAGAGGGAAATCTGTGCAGAGTACAACTGGATGGCAATAGGATTAGACCCAGGACAGTGATGTTGGGGCAGCTGGAATGCCAGCTAACAATGTTCACGAGAGGAAAGAAAATCTTCAGAAGGCTAAGGTTGTATGGGAGAACAGCCATCTAGAACTTATACCCAGAGATAAACTTGTGACAGAATTCTTCTACAGATCAAGTGGACTGCCACAGCTGACCAATTGCACCATAGAAGAATGGGCACCATAGAAATGAAAGTACAAGGACATTCAAAATAAGGATCAGTGTGAAACAGAGCCACCTTGGATACACAATATGATCTGCAGAACGTTGGAATGACAGCTGATCAGATTGCTTTCAGCAAAAATTCCATCAGGTGGTTTGGAGTCAGCACTATATGAAGACTACCTCAGTTAACAGGTGAAATTATCTTCTTTTCATGCTCCCAGCCTCCCAGTTCAGCCCTTGCTGTGAGGTAGACTATGGATACCATAGGCTCTGTGGTCCCTCAGGACCAGAGGCACCAATGAGTTTGCTAGCAACGATGTCAATAATTAACAGGCACTTACAGGAGGTCACAGAGCTGCCTCCTCAGCCAGGATGCTTGGGTAGGATTTGTCTAATCCTGCCAACACAAAAGACATCTATATATGAAGAGTGGTCTGGCATCACTTTGTAATCACTGTAGAGAAACATAATTTTTTAGCATGCAAGTCATCAGGGCTTCCTTGGACATCTGTACAAGGAGCCCTCAACAAAAGAAGGACATTGATCTATCGGAGCATGTCCAGAGGACTGGAATAACTGCATTATGAGGACAGGCTGAAGTAGTTGAGATTGTTCAACCTGGAGAAAAGAAGGCTCAGGGGGGAACTCATAGTAGCTTATCAATACCTGAAGGCAGCCT
>VZTY01026674.1:242827-287490 GCA_013400935.1 Turnix velox
GGGGTGACCTCATTGCAGCCTTTCAATACCTGAAGGGAACCTACACCCAGGAAGGGAGTAAACTCTTTGAAAGGGCTGACAATAGCAGGACTAGGGGAAATGGATCCAAGTTGAAGGAGGGAAGATTTAGGTTGGATGTTAGGGGGAAGTTCTTTACTAGGAGAGTGGTTAGGTCCTGGAACAGGCTGCCGAGGGAGGTTGTGGATGCCCCGTCCTTGGAGGTGTTCAAGGCCAGGTTGGACGGGGCCCTGGGCAACCTGATCTAGTAAATGTGTTTGTTTGGTGGCCCTGCTAGGCAGGGGGGTTGGAACTACATGATCCTTGAGGTCCCTTCCAACCCGGGTCATTCTGTGATTCTGTGATTCTGTGTCCCTGCCCATGGCAGGGAGGTTGTAAATATATGATCTTTAAGGACTCTTCCAACCCAAACTATTCTATGATTCTGTGTGATAAGCTGTACCCAAAAGATGCCATTTCTTTCCGTGGAGAGTAGCACAGAAGACAATGGTATTCAATGGATGGAAGAGCAGGAGCATTGCCCATCCATCCCCTGCTGCTGGAGGGAGAGGGCAAGGAAGGCATCTGCTCTCAGGAACCTCTTGAGTTATCCTGGTGTGAATCATCGGAACTCATAAAAATGTAGCAAAATTCATGGGTAGTATTTCTTCATGTCAACAAGTACAGTTCACACTAGTCACAAAGCAGATGGATATTTTTGGATCCATGAGCTGCTGAGGATATACATACTTGAACCACTTCATAAACAGGTGGGTGTGAAATAGACAGTGAGCACATAAAAATCCCTGTATCTATAGGCAATTTTTACTTTGTGGTAATATAAATGGTGAAAACATTTGTTACATAAGCTAAATCTTTTCAACAGATGGTAAGAAAAAGAAATTTCTAACAGTAAAATAAAAGGCAGATATTTGCCAAACTTACACGCAAGGACCATAAGGAAGGAAAATGTTCTTCCTTCTAGCCTGCATACAGCTAGGAAGCAAATGAAGAAATAGGCTTTGATAGTCATATAAATTAAAGCCACGTGTGACTGGATTGAATTTGTGAACCTGGAGTAGAAAAAATAAATAGACACAAATAAAACAGATGCTCTCATCATGACTTGTTTCTGGTTAAAAAACAGCTCCCCAGCAGTGTATAACTCACAGAAAGTGAAGCTAAGAGGAAGTCCAAGTTTCCATGAAGCAACAGGGAATACAGCATTGTGCAACAGCTTTTCCAAACCAAATGTACACTCAGGGATTGCTCAATCAAATGATAGCCAGCAATGTATGCAACAAAGAACTGACTGAATCTCACTATTAGACACAATCCAAATTATGCTATTAAATACCTTAATCTTGGAGCTGACAGAACTGTGGCATGGTGTTTTGTGGGTAGAAGTCATAATGAAGCAGTGGTATTACACACACATATGTTCTTTCAACTTCCAACAGAAAACTGGAGGCTGGAGGAATGGCATGTGGCATCACCTGCCAAGATTTTTCAGGCATAAGGAATTTTCTCACACAAGCAACTGTAGGTTAAGAAACTGTCCTATTAATTATGGCCAATGGAGGATCACTTCTTCTCATAATCTTGAAAATTTCCAGTCAATATTTTCAAGCATACAAGGCAGTCTTCATGTTTGGGATTGTTTTTATGACTTTACAATAGAGCAGAGCTGCTCAAATCCCACAGTAATCACAGATCTCTGACACCTCTCTCCACCAAAGGCCACGCAGAGAGCACCAAGTTAAGTGCTCTTCCTCAAAAGGTGCCCCTTACCGATATTGGAGAGGACTGGAATCTGATTCTCATTCTATGAATAAGGCTGAAGAGGGTTTTCTTAACAGTCAACCAGATGAGACTGAGTGCAAATTAATTATCATGAAATTATGTAATGTACTGAACAGTGGAGTTCTCACGCGGAAGATGGTTGGGTTTTGGGAAAACTCATACTCATCATTCGCAAGGTACTGGAATGCAGGTGGAGATAAATGGAACTGCACTATATGAAGTATCTGTATGAAGTCACACCAGATGATCTGATAGTCTTTCCTAAACCTTTGAGTCTATTAATTGCCTGACTCAGATTCTAGAGATGACAGTAAAATACTGTATTAGAAGATCAGCTGCTCAGTGAGCACACTGGCACTGCTAGGAGCCAGGGTATCAAGCAAGTTAATAGCACACAGCCTGACTCTGGGGGGAGTTGTGCTGTAAACTCTTCCAGAAGGCTGCTCCACTGCTGTCCCAGGGTCCCTGGGAGCATACCTGCCTTCTGTAATTCACTTACCCGATGACAAAACTCTTAACATTGTCCAGTCCATTTAGAATCAGCCTTGTAAAAGTGTTGTTTGAAGAAATGTGAATTGAGAAACAATCCATGCTGCACAGATGATGAATGCTGGATTTCAGGCGGTTTTCTATGCCAACAGAGAGTTTAAATTTCTTTTGGTAATAACCCCTTTTGACTTGCCCACATGTAGACAGTAATTATTACTGCTTTTTACGGCTAGGGTATTTTAATCCCAACACATCTCATTCCCTCTCCCACATAGACTGTCTTTGAAGCAACAATAACAAGTACCAGCTTCCCTAGGCCAGTTTGAAAATTTGCCTCACAGCTAAAACAGTCAGAGCAGGCTTAGTAGGTCAGAATTGGATTTCTCAAATATGAACCATTCCAGGAAAAAAAGAAGTATTTTTCTTATTGTTAACTTATTAATCATTAGAGAAAAAGAGAAGCTTTGCAGGGGGAGGAAGGGTGTAAGCATCCCCTCAAGTGAATTGTATATGGAAAATAACTACACAAAATGCTCTGTCTCTATTGAAGTTGATGGGAGGTTTGCCACCAGTTTCAGCAGAGACAAAGTTTTATCTACTGTCTCCAGAATGACATCTCATATGTCACCATTTACTTACTAGTAGCAGCAAAGAGTTCACCCCCAGACCTCCCATTACCCTATAAAATTACAGGAAAGCTGAGGTGTCTCTATGGGGATCTGGCAGCCTCACAAGACGCTTCCAGATTTGTTTGCTTTTAATTACTTTTACAGTCAAAGGCATTAAAGACTGCACAGAGTTGGGGAACAAACTGTTTTGATTGCCCTCAGACAGACATTATCCCAGCACAGCCCTGACAGTGGCAGAGTAGTGGTACCCAGATGGAGGACCTACATCTGGGACGGACATAATCCATTTCCTACCAAAAGGAGGACTGAAACTTCTTCTCCCCCCATACCCCTGGGCAATCTCCACACTAGGGGTGACGAATTTCCCTGCAGACCAAGGGGTGCTTGTTCAGGCTTTTTTCTTGAAGTTCATACTGCAATCAGTCTAATCAGTCCCTTGTGAAATGTGACAGCTGTGACCCAGACCCACATCCTCTCAGGACATACACTGTACAAAGCAGGCTTGGGAAACATGCACCTTCAGGTAGGCTGAAGGGAAGACAAAGGGAACAAGCAAGTAGCAGGATAGAAGCCATTGATAAATTTGTTAAAAGCTGATCCACATTGGGCAGCACGACTTTGTCACCACACCTAGAGCCACAGCCATTCAGTCTCTTGCTGTCAGACCCCTGTGAAAGCCCTTATTCTTCCTAAACTGAAACATTCTGTTTCTCCATCTCCTAATGCTGTCAAACCTTCAAGATGAAAAGCACCCCCAGCACCCCCTGAACATGTTACTCTAATGAACTGGCAGGAAAAACAGTTCCACAGAAAAAAAAAGAGGAGCCCTGAGCACCCCCATTCACTATTCCCCCTCCATCTACAGGCTCTTGTGCTAATTAGGAGTGACACCTTTATTTGCCAGTACTGAAACCCACAAAAGCTAATAGATCACTGCCTAAATCTGTGATACCGTCAACCCAGGAGGCAGCTCAGCAGTCTGGGGTTTTTTGAGTCAGTATGACGCCTTGAGAAAAGGTTTACTTGTGTAATGTCTACAAACCTAAAATAACAGGGAATATTTAAATTGAGGTAGAAGGCAATTTAAAGCCCAGTTAAAACTCCTCTGCTGAAATGTTTAATAGTAGAAGAACTGCGCATTTCCAACACATAATTAGGAAGAGACAAATAGTGGGTGTGGAGTCTTACTATGGAATGTTAATTACAAGCAGATCCTGAATCCCTGGGTTGAGTTCCAGCCAGTTGAGGACACATATTGAAATGTATTTAGTGATATACTCATTTCTACTTAATTACTTATGAGACAAAGTGTTTGCAGCCAAAGGATATTTCCTTAGGATGCAGAGGATCGCTCTGAGAAGGACTGATAAATGTAAAAGATACACAAAGCCATATCAGTCCACCTACTCACCACTAAAAGATATTTCACAAGAATGTTTTTTCTAGTGCTCTGTGTTACCTGTTTTAACTCCCTAAGTGATAAGGTTTCTACCACTTCCCTTGGAAGATGAGGGAAGTCTCACAGCCAGGATTTTTCCCCTCTGTGATATTCAGCTTGCATTGTCTTATATTTTATTATAGTTGGCTATTTCTGGAAAAAAATAAAAAATCCTAAATAATTTATCTCTCTCCTCATTAGCTACAGCCTCTTGCAGACACAAGGGTTATACTGCAAAGGGTGTCTAGGAACACATTTTGGTTGAATCAAATTCAGTCTTTTCCACACATAGTGCTGGAGTAGCAACCAAGCAGAGCGAAAGATCTCAGTGGGAAGATGGAGGAGGGTCCCTTTGGTATCTCTCCAGACTTCCCATATTTTGCAGTGTCTGAGGGCCCTGTACCACATACTCCACAGAGCACAGTGGATGCATTCCCTATGTTTCAGATCACAAAACAGGGCTAAGTGGCAAGAAGATGACTGCTAAGACCTGGCAGCAGGGTTACTTATTTTCACCTGCAGACTGGTATTACAATCCCCATAAAACATGCCTTTAGATGGGCTACCCCTAAAATGGTAGATGATGAGTGAAGACAACAGCTACATCAGAATGAAGTGATGATGGAGAAGTTGTGCTGCAAACACATGAACTGCATATTGAGGTGCAGAAGGTAGGAGATGACTCTGTGAGCCTCAAGAGCATGACACAGGTCTGTACCATTTGCCTTGCACATAAATTCAGGCTCAATTTCATCTCTGCAAGAATCACGACAGACTTTCACACACTGCCCTCATCCTACTTTCTACTCTACCTTCTGTGAATTTTTGTGCTGTACTCAACAGAGCACATTTTAGAGCAACATGTTGAGAGCATGGTAAGTCAGATCTACAAGGAGACAGGTATCTTTCTCTTCTCAGAATCAGATAAATCGTAATTGAGAGTGGCACACTAGCCACAGATAAAACCTGTATCTGTAATTACATTTAAAATCAAGTGGGAAGAATCACATCTGATACGATCAAAGAACAATATTGGTTAATTGCCAATCAGAGAGAGAATTAAAATTCAGGAAATTTATTGATCCCAAATGAATCAAGAAGCTTAGGTGGTAGTCAGGACCTGGAATTAACCACCTGAGTCCTAAATCTGCCTGAAGACAGAATGTTTCTGCAGGCTGACAAAGCATTAGGCAGCACTTGGGAACAAAATTTGTGATGGTACAGCTGGCATAGTTTACAAGTTACAAGACAACACCTCATGTTTTCTAGTCCTCCTGAGTGAAGCTGTGCACAGGCTGAGAATGCCCCCTTGCACTTGTGATCATCCAGGTAAGGGGCAGTCCTCCCTCAGGGTATGTGGATTTGCATTACTGCCTGTTTGAGTTGGTTGATAAGAGACATCCAGAGGATGCAACTCTGCAAGTGGCTGCTTGGCTTTAGAGTAACTACAAGATGAGATATCACCAGGAGAAAAAAAGGGGAGCTGGAAATTACTAAAAAAATAAAAAAGAGAGAGACAGCAGAAAAAAGATTAAAGTGTATAAATATCATTATCAGTTCTTTCTCTATATCTGGCACCTCTTTATTCCCCTTACCACTTAAGCAAGAGGGTATTGACCTTGCTATCTGAGTCATATGCCACAATCATCTCCGAGGTCAGTACCAAAGAAGCAACAGAAGGCATCCAAACAAAACCAAAGTGATCATTGGTTTCTTGACCACTAAGGCCAACCTAAAATCCCGCCAGCAACAGTCTTTTGTTGACAGAAAAGAAGCACCCACTCAGACTGTGGTGAATCTGGGCCAGCACAGGAAAAGAGAACTGAGTTCTAAATATTGTGTTGTAGGTCTGTCCAGATAGACATCATGAGCTGAAAAAAAGTAGAAGAAAAAAGTGGAAATCTATTCAGACCTCTTCCACAAAAGGACCAGTCATTCATTTTCACTGCTATCACTCCTCAGCTGCAGGCATGGTTTTCAGCCTCTGCTCCTTTACTTTCGCAGAACACAGCTCATCTCTCAGAGTAGTTGGATCACCTTTATTGTAATGGGTTATGTCGAATAGCCGAAATGATAATGGAAAAAGTGAGCACAGGTGAGCTTAGCAAACTCATTTGAATGCCTGATATAGTCCTCTGCCTTTGACTAGGCCTGGGTGGAGTTAACAATGGACTAGAAGCCAGAAGACTTCTTCTTTCTGACGACTCTCCATGAGATTGTATCCAGGTCATTATCCTCATCAGAACCAATTCAAGTAAAAGCCGTGACAAACTTTTCCATGACCAAAAATATCCATTACTGACAAGTTGTGACATGCTCCCATGACAAAGACAAGTAAGTTATAATGAAGTTCCACCACTCTAGCTTCTGCTTAAAAAAATCAAACATGACCAGGAAAAACACACAGGGAATGGCATAGATTGTTATTGGAGTCCCATGCAAAGGAAAGGGCATGCAGAGAGGAGAAAGGTGTGGGGTGTGTGAAGTCATCCTGCTGATGATTACAATATAGGTCCATGTGGGATGTTAGTAGTTCAGGTTCCACATCTATTAATGATTCCTGGATTGATTTCCCTACATTCTTCGTGTCATACTTACTTTGAACTACTAGAATGAATAAAGATGGCACCTTTTGCCATTTAACACCTGTCTGACCTGTCCACCATCACAGTGACAGCTGAATATCTGCATTTTATGTGAGTAACAAGAAATAAAAGCAGAGAACAGTGAACCCAGTTGTGACAAGGCATCCAAACAAGCTTCCAAGAGCTTAGATTCAAGGATGAAGAAATAAATGCATGGTCTCATTTCTTTCCCAGTGCAGATGTGCGTCAGGGAATATTCAGAACAGTGCCACCACTGGTGGCCTTGGTGGCCAAGGTGAACTGACACTGAAGGAAAGAAAAAAACTGCTATCAGAAACAGCACTGCTATTTCAGTATTTATTTGGAAGACAACTTCTTAAGTAAGAACATTTTTGGGGTATGATTTCAAGTACAACATGCCGGAAGAGCCTGAAAGCAGACTGTAGCCTTAAATAAGCTGTTGGATTGTATTTACCTATATGCCTTAGTAGACCAGCTGAAGAGCTGGGGACAGCATATCGGATGCTATGTCCAAAAAAAAAGTATGGATGCAATGAATATCCTTTCATTAAAAAGAGGGCTTGTAAGAAAAATTGTTAGAAAATTTTCGTAGGCCCTACTGTGACAGGACAAGAGGGTAGTTTTAGACTAGATATAAGGCTGAGATTTTTTATAATGAAGGTGTTGAAACACCGACACAGGTTGCCCAGAGAGTTGGTAGATGCCCCATAACTGGAAACATTCATTGTCAGATTGTATGGGGCTGTGAGCAGCCTGAAGATGTCCCTACTTATTGCAGAAGGGCTGAACTAGTCCACTTCCAGTCCAAAGTATTCTGTGATTATATGATTCTGAAACATTTTAGGGTTTTGTCATTTGCCAGCATCTGAGACACAAGTGTTTCATTCAGAGTTTCCCACCATCCTGCCCCATGCCAGCAGATCCTCTCCGGGGAGGACCATTCAAGAAAACGCTATTTCAGGAAAGAAGATTTTTCAACCTAACAAAAGCTTGCACAGAAGTCATCTACTTTCTCAAAGAAAAACCGAAGGCTTCTAGAATTAAAAAATTCTAACTTCAAAACTGTCAAACCAAAACAGATCTTGGCCCAAACCCACAAGTGCTTCAGCTAAAAAGCATTCTAAATTTTACTTTTTACAAAATTCAGAAAAGAACCTCACCAATTTGTGGCACTTCCATTTGTCCAGTTGGTTTTAATCAAAAACCAGAATCTTCTGCTGAAGCCAATACTAAGCAGCTCTCCTGTTACTCGCACCATCATTTGACAAGTAAATTTGGTTTACACAAAGAGATCTAAACACTCTGAAGGAGTGAGAGTGAGAGAAGGAAATACTTACTGAGAACCCTCCAGTGCTTTAACATTTATCTTGAACTTCTATCTAACATAGCAGGAAAGGAAGGAAATGGAAGGGACAGATTGCCATTAGTGTTGTTTTATACTGCAGCTAATTTTCCCAAATTTGTTACCAGCACTGACACTGAACCTGTCTGAGGAAGGCTGGGCTTTTCTGTACTTTAAAGCTAGAGATCCAGCAAGAACAATAGCTTGTTATTCTTTCTGCTTCTCCCATCACAACAGACTTTTCAATCTCCAATGTCTGGATTCAAGCTTTTCCACAGCTACATCCTAACTTTATAGCAGGGAAAGACTGCAGTATGCAGTAAGTATCTTCTACCTTCCCAAACTACATTTTCCATTGGGAGGAGAGGTCACTTCATTGTTGTTTGTGCCCCTAATCCCCAAGTATGTTGTAGCAGGCATCAAAGTTCTATTTTTTGAGATACCAAAAAAATACACACCCCCAGTGATGCAGAGTCTGTGGGAATCCAACAGTGATCATTGCTCCCTACTTACATCCTCCCTTGTAATTTCTTTGCTTCTTCCTTAATCTCTTTCAGAATGACTCAAGTAATATCACTCACTCAACAAAGACAGAGCGTTGCCTGGTCAAGCTGCAAGGGAGGATCTAGTCTCATACTTATGGTGTTCCTATAGCACTGTTCTGGGGAATAGTGCTTTTGCATGGCTTGAAATGGGGCAGGCACTACAGGCATGGTGGTGGTTGGGATCATATAGGATGTCTGGAGGAATCTCACCTAGTGAGATTCACTTATGGAGCTTTCTGGGAGCAGTACTAGGCTGAGCTGTCCCCAGCTTGTTCCCTCCAGTGTGGACAGTCAGGATTGATGTTCAGTTTGTTCTCTGCCTTTCTTTTATTTAGGGATACAGGAGTACTCTCATGGATTATGTACCACCTTAAATACCACTAAGCAGGGCTGTCCAGAAGCAAAGGCAACGCTGTCATAGTTAAAATCATAAATAAATATAAAACTAACTAGCTTTTGTTCTCCGTTATCCCTTCAAATCCTTTTGGTCAGTCTCATCAAGCCAACTTAGCCAACACAAGTTGCTTATGCATGCTCTTAATTTTCCAGCTTTCCTCTTCCACAGGTTTTTGGTTTTGAGCAGACAGGTAGACTCTCAGGTCTTTCCTCCTCACAAAGATTTAATTTATCCAATATGTTTTTCTGTGGATAGCACCCTGTTGTCACTGACACAAAGCAACAGCAAAGGTGTGAAACCATTTACCACTTATTAACTGATCCCAGCAGAAACTATTTTCCTGTTTGCATACAATGTGTGTCTTGCCCTCTGACTTTTCTCTTGCATCAGAGCTCTCAGTGAAATGTGGAGCAAACTATGTGTTACAAGGTTCATGGTCCAGCCACATCACAGCACAAATGACATTCCCATGCAGAGTCATTCCTTTCAGAATGCAAAACTGAAAACAGCCATACATTTTAAATCTCTAAAAATACGAGTGTTAGAGCCCTTATGAGAAATCTTCAAACCTGATTTTCAACACCACAAGCAATGCTCTCTGCCAGACCTGAAAGAAATATGACCTGAATAAGGAGTTGTTTACAGATTATTCAGCTAAGGGATATTTATGACAGATAGCCATACTTAACCTAAGCTACTCAAGACACCACTTAGATATGTGTTGCACAGAACTGTATCATTGAGCTGAAAGCACCACCCTTCCAGCTGACTTTGAAAATCCTACACATCCAGCAAGTTGTGATAAAACTAGTGAACCCCAAGTGTGACCCAGCACTTGCATTGGACTCCAAACAGGTCCACAGTGCTCAAAAGATTTTTGTTATGTTTGTAGCAAATTGATTATTGCACTACAAAAACCTAAATTAAAAGGTCTTCCAGAGGTTAATATTAATTAAATACCTATAGATCAAATAAAAGCTCTCTCTGTTGACCTAAGAAGATGATTAAATCGTGTATGATTGAGGGTAGGTACCAACATTGCCTCTTTGTCAGTATCTGACTATCTGTTGTCTGGATTTTCACATATTAAGAGCAGGGAATGAAAAGCGCTTTCATAGGACCTTTATATCACCTCATTGGACTGAATCTCTATGTACTTTTGAAGCATAATTGGGAAACAAAGAAAACTGCAAATCCCTGTGGGAATCCCTCCAAAGTGTGGGGTTGTCACAGGTGTCTGTATGTAGTGGTGGCTTTGCAGATGTGCCTACACAATGAAATGTGGAGGCACAAAATTAGGAGAGGTAGAAAAAGTCAATTTCACCATTCCCTGGAATATCCGGCACAACACAGTGCATGAGCTGCATCATGTGCTGTGAGTCAGGAAAAGCCCTATCCTGCTGCTTCATCAGGACATCATCCTTGCAGAGATACCCCTGGAAGCTTGACTGGGATGCATTTCTAAAGGGGGAGTTACTTTGCATGTCAGATGAGGATAACTTTTTTTCTTTCTCCCAGAAGTGACAAACTTGTTTTCCTGTCCCACACAGTTGCCTTGGTACTGAATCTGAGACAAATCTGTCTTGCAACACTTAGGCCATTCTGATTTACTTCAATGAGTCTGTACCTGTCTCACACATGGAAGGGCAAATTGGTGACTGGAGTGTCTGCCTGGCACAGAAACTCCTTTTTGGCAGCTAAAAGAACTCATTGGGATGGAAAATGCCATACCTACATGCTAGACTTGCCAAGATGAGTTTCACTACTGGCTCCTGTGTGACCAAAGACCATGGGGCACTGGCTTGTACCTGAGGTTGAGAGCACTTTTACAGATCAGTTGGAGCAGCTGCTCAGCCAGACCAAGAAGTTCTCTCCTAGCCACACAATAAATACATATTTTTAGCAGCAACAAAAAATAGATTTCAACAAATGTCTTTTAAATACAGGTAACATTTCTCATCACTTTTTGATATTTAACAGGGATAAAATGTACTAGGCTAGCACTCCTTTTAGTGTAGGGATCCTAAATGCTGTGAGCACATCTGTCAGTGGAGGGTTGCATAACAACATGCAAACAAACGTCATGCAGAAATATCACTAACCAAAGGAGTATTTTTTTGGCGCAGGAACATTCTGGGCCATAATAGGCTGATCATGGAGGCTACAAACCAGGCTGTGCATGAGGGCCACTCTTTCTAGGGCTTTCTTCATCCTTCTCCATCCCTCTTAAGCCACCAGAGACCAGACACATTTGGATAATTCTGCAAAGCTGACCTCGCCTTTTGCTGAGCATTAAGGAAGGATGGAGGAGCAAAGGCTGTTACGAAAGGAGACCAGCAGTCTTGATCTGCTCTTTTCTGCAGGACTTGTGTTATTCATAGATTATGGCAGTATGGGGAGTGGACTGGCTATTTCAGCTCTGTGCTGGAAACCAAAGGAACTCCAGCAAAGTACAAGAAGGTCATGGACATATTGGAGTAGATCCAAAGGAGGGAGACAAGAGTGGACAAGAGTGTACTGTAGGCTGGACCTACAGTACAGACAGAGAGAGCTGGGGCTCCAGAGGTACCATATAGCAGCCTACCTGAAGGGGATCTACAAGAAAGCTGGGGAGGGACTTTTTCACCAGAACATGTAGTGATTGGATGAAGAGCAAAGGATTTAAACCAGAGCAGAGCAGGTTAACATGAGAAATTAATAGATTCTTTACAATGAGGTTGGTGGGACCATGTGAACAGGTTGTCCAGAGAGGTGGTGGAGGACCAGGCTTGATGAGACTCTAGAGAATCTGGTTTGGTTCTAGATGTTGTGTCTCTACTTACTGCAGGTGGGCTGGACTAGAGGGCCTTAAGATGTCCTCCAACTGAACACATTCTAGAATTCTATGAAAGTTTGGAGTAGCACAAAAGACTGACAGTGTCTCATCAAATCATCTCTTGATGCTTGACCTGACACTTTGAAACCCATGTAGGAAGGCATTACCTTAGGAGTAAAACATCCCTGTAGTGGTAAAAGGAAGCGCAGCAGTCGTCTTCAGATAATTGATTGGGAATTGCAATTGGCCAGAGTTTAAACAGTGGCTGCAGAGAAGCAGGACAAGCTTGAAGACACAGTGCAATACAGAGCAGACATCCCAAGAGTAAGGGCCATCAAGGCAACACTGAAACTGGAGGCAGCATAAACACGTCAGTTCAAAGTTGCACCAGACACAATGAGCCCTGCCAAGAGACCCGTTAGCCTGGAGTCATTCTGGGAGGACACACTGGGTCACTCGGTGTTCAGCCAAGGATTTCTACATCACAGTCTGTTTGCTTGTCCCACAGAGGAGGTAGGAAAAAGAGGATGATGAAGTGGATGAGGCACTTGCATTCAGCACATCTGTGAGGCAGAGATGCAGAGAAGCTTTCTCCTCAGTGCATGTCTCATGCATGGAGGCTGGAGGCTACAGAAAATTCCCTGCCCAATTGACAAGGAGTTACTCACCTGCAACAAAACCATTTGTTGCCTTCTGTAAAATGCAGAGCTTTTATAATAGAATGTGACAGCTTCCAGAGAGCAGCTGGGAGGTGAGGAGCTGAGATATGTGGTGCACAGAGAGGAGCTGGTGATGAGGAAGGGGGCCATCATTCAAACTCTTTCTTGGCCCTGAGCAGAGTGTTAAAAATATCAGGATTGTTGTTAAACCCCTGCTATGGTATTGGGACCAGCATGAGAGACTACCTTACGTGCAAAACTGGAACTCACATCTCTTTCCAAGAGTTCTGGTGTGGTTGTTAGTTACTCCTGCTAACAAAGCCAAAACGTATATCTGAAAAACTCAACTTACAAAAGTTTATTTCCTCAGTAAATAAACAGTTCCTCTTAACTGTCTCTGCTTGACTTCTGTGCAACGTGGCACAAAAAGCTACTCCAACTTTTGTGGCATTTCACACAGGGAGAAACTTGCTTCCAGCATATCCTCTTTTTTTTATATGGTTGCCCTGTGACCTGATGAGACACACTGCAGGTGTAAAGTGTTTCCAGTCTTACCTGAAAGGGTCTGTATTAAGGACTGAGTTTCTGTACTGTACTTCCGAAGTGATGTGTAGGCTGCATTGCCACTCTCTTGTGACACAGGCAAAGCTTTTGTGCTTTCCTTGCAAATGTGCCAAACAGCCTCACAGTGCTGCTGGGTAAATTTTATTTCGGTCAGTACATTTTGCGGGACCAGTAAAAACAGGTAAAATTGCATGGAAAGGTATTCTCCCAGTAGAGAAAGGAGATCTTCCTGAAGCAGAATTTCTCAGGGACTTCTTTAGCTTGCAAGCATGGGCAAGTCTGTTTTATATATACACACATGCACGTATACATGCACAGGTATATTTACCCACACAAGGAGATGACTATATATACACATGTGAATGTGTGTGTATACATAACTGACTCTGCTTGTGTCCATGAGCAAGTAATTTATGATATTCTGCTGTATTTTTGACATTTGTTATGACATCTATAATTTGTGGTCTGAGAAGGCTGAGCCATGGAATGTGGTGAGCCAAACTGGTTTAAATGTCTTATCCGAAAAACAGGAGGTTGAATTAAAAGAAATCTTCTCCCAAAAATGCAGTTTAAAAATCAAATTCTAAGTTTTCATGTTGCAAGGGGGAAAACAAGCTTTTTTGCACACTCTCTTTTTTTTTTTTCCTCCAATCACTAGCCAAAGGCTGGAAAAGAAGCAAAAGCTAAGAGGCAAGCATAGGGTTTGCTCTTGGTTATTTTATTTCTTCACTTTCTTCTTTTATATTCCAAAATGAAAAATAAGAAGTGATATTTTAAGAGAAACAGAAAGCTGGCCTGGCAGTTTGTTTTCTTACCATCAGAATGGTATCATACTTTCCTAAACAAAAATAATTCATGAAAAATTTCCAACATAAAAAAAGTCTCTCAGTTTTTTTCCATTAAATGAGTGTTTACTGAGCAGCATGGCTGTGAATACTCCCTGTCCTGAGTACCAAGGAGTATGTCACAGGAAGCTCTTGGATGAGCAGGAGGAACACTGGACTTGCAATGAATAGCACAGCTCTTGGCATCCAGCATTCACAGAGGCATCCAAGGGACTTGCAGCCAAGGAAAGTGATGATCGTACCTTTCTCCACTGTCTGCTCAGGTCCTCTTGCCATGTGCCAGCACCTTCCAAAGGGGAAAACTAATGAATGTCTATCAGGTCCCAGCCCAGTCCTTGGCAAGGAAAAGCACAAACCTCTCTCACTCTTGGAGGATAAGAGGGCAAAGGCATAACATTTATACATGCTGGAAAACAGTGAAGTTTGCATTCATTCTGAGCTAAGTTCCACGTTCATTGGGGTACCCCAGAGAATAGCCCAGCTCCTGGACAAGGATGAGCTCTGCCACAACAGGAAATACTGTCATCCCCAGAAAGGACACAATGTGATTTGGGGACATGAAGAATTACTTAGAAGTCCCAACAGCAGTTCTTAGAGAAAAATGAAGTCCTCCCATCTACACCATAGCGTAAAAGGCCAGTGGAAAGAGCAGAGGACAAATGAGCAGGGCTGAGGGAGGTAAGCATCTCCCCTCACCTACATCACTGGTAGCAATTTAACACCATTGGGCAGGAAGCAGAAAAGCAACCTAATAAAACAGCTTGAATCAGGCAAGGCAGACTACAGATGTGCTTTGAAAAGAAAAAAATCAATCCATAAATCAAATATTGGGAATGTATGCATCTCTTTCATCATCAAGAACAGAGATTTCACTTTTTTTAAAATGATCCCTGCTTATTTTAAAGCAGAGGTAGATAGGCTCATCTCACCTCAGATCCCTTCATCTAGGAGTCAAATTTTGCCTTTGTAACTTAATAGTTGCATATCAGCAATATATTAAGCATCAAGACACTGCTCTATTATGTATAATGGTATAGTTATTTATCCACCAAAACAAAAAAACCCTAGATAAATAACCTGGAAAGTAAAGCCAGATTGCTCGGATAGGAGATGAGAGAAAATATACAAGAATAGTAAGTGCAATAAAGCTTTAAATTTTCCTTAAATCAACTTGTTCTCTGGAATGAAGTTCTTGAAGGATAAAAACACTTTATTCATTAAATTTGATTTAGAAAGCCCTTTATTCTGTTTTATTTAACTACAAAAGTTTTTTTCTCTTTGAATGAACAAGTTCTATAGGAGAAAAGAGTCATGTTCATATCCTCTAATTTCAATACCTAATTAATCTTCTGTTCCTGTTTTCACGTCTAGGAAATTAAAGTACAAGATCCCAGAGAGAAAATGACATTCACAGAAAAGGACACTCTTACATTCCTGGTCAAGGGAAGAAGGAGACATAATAATTACTGAATTACAATGAGCCTTTTTGCCACTCTCTGAATCTCTAAAAGGAATAAAAAGTACACCCCAAATCAGAATTGAGATATTGAGTAATTGATGAGCTTTGTTCAGACACAGAACAAGGGCAGATGAAAGTAAAATGTTTGAAATCTTTCAAGTGAGAAAAAACATAACTCTTTTTTCCTAAGGGGAGATATCACATTGTTATGTTGTTAGATTTTGGGTTTTGTTTTTGGTTTTTGGGTTTTTTTTAATTTGGCTTCTTCAATGGTCAAACTTATTAATGTTCAGATTATCACTGTTCCTGCAGTCATTTTTGCCCACTCTGAAAAGGGACACAAATAATTGTCACTCTGTAGCTCAGAGGAGATGATATTTCCTCCTGTCCTGCAAGGACAATACTACCTGAGATCACATCCATCTTTGAGGATATTCCATCACCCTTGTGCCACTCACCTCATAGTGTTCAGGGCTGCCACAGCTGTTTTTCCCCAGTACCATGGCTCAGCTTCTGCAGGTAGAGCTGCATGTTCCTGCCTCTCCTGGGCATCAACGAACAACTGTGGCTGCACTGCAAATGCTTTGAAACACACCTGCACAGAAGTGCTGTAGTCTGAGACTAGTGTGATCCTAGGGAGTTAGTGGACTCCAGGATGCTAGGTGGCTTTGGGTGGTTCACAGCAGCAGTGACCCACCAAACCCCTGGAAATGCACACCTAGTGCAGATATGCTTCAGAGCTGTGTTTAGCAGCTACAGAACTATAGAACCCATAATTTCTATGTTTCTGGAATTTGTTTATCCCAAGAGATCTATTCAAAGTGTATGTTCTACCTGAAGCTGCAGCAGGATTTTACAGCTTCAGAGGGAATCTGATACTTCTGCTCCTGAAGCCCATGGTCATGACAAACTCCATAATGGAAAAGTAATGACTTTGGAATGGGTTTATTTTTTAAAAAAAAAAAAAGGCTTTTAGAGACCTGGCCCTTATCCAGGTAAAGATCTTAGCCTGGCATTCCAGCTACATTCTTTCTGTTATTAAAATAATTTAGGAAACCAGGCAGCCTGCTCTACATTCAATCATGTTAGCCTACACTGAGTCAATTTGAATTCTGCCTGTGGTGATAACAGTTGAAAATCTGATGGGCCAGATACTGAACTGACAAAAATCAGCATTATTCCATTACAATCAGGAGGGCTTTGCCAATTTACCCTTGTTGAAGATCTGGACCTCTACTTCTAGAGAGGCATTTTTCCAGACAGGAAAACAGTCTCCTACCTCTTTGGCAAAAGAAGAAACTAAAGGAACCATTTAGGGGTGCTTTGGAAGCTGACATGATCATGATAGAATCATAGAATAGTTTGGGTTGGAAGGGACCTTAAAGATCATTGAGTTCCAACCCCCCTGCCATAGGCAGGGACACCTCCCACTAGACCAGGCTGCCCAGTGCCTTGTCCAGCCTAGTCTTGAACACCTCCAGAGAGGGGGCATCCACAACCTCTCTGGGCAACCTGTTCCAGTATTTCACCACCCTCACTGTAAAGAATTTCTTTCTTATGTCTAGTCTAAATCTATCCCCCTCCAATTTATATCCATTGTTTCTAGTCCTCCCATCCGATATTATGTTAAAAATTCCTTCCCCTGCCTTTCTGTAGGACCCCCTCAGGTATTGATAAGTTACTATGAGGTCCCCTCTGTGCCTTCTCTTCTCCAGGCTGAACAACCCCAACTCCTTCAGCCTGTCCTCATAGGGCAGTTGCTCCAACCCTTTGATCATCTTCGTGGCCCTTCTCTGGATCCTCTCCAATAGCTCAATATCCTTCCTGTGTCGAAGGCTCCAGAACTGGATGCAATACTCCAGGGGTGGTCTCACCAGTGCTGAGTAGAGGGGTAAAATCACCTCTGTTGACCTGCTGGTCACACTCCTCCTGATGCAACCCAGGATTCAGTTGGCCTTCTTGACTGCGAGTGCACACTGCTGGCTCATGTTGAGTTTGTCATCAACTGACAGCTTGAAAAGTATGTTCTTGACCAGTTCTCATCATACTTGAAACTTAACTAGAACCATGTCCAGGATCTCCAAATGCACTCAATAGATAAAATGAGATATCAAAATGGAAAGATAGCTACTTTTCAATTTTGGTTCATTGAGGTATTTTAACAACTCTATTATAAATCCCCCGCTCTGATGAAAACAACAACATTTGCATGCATAAGAAGTTGCATGAAATTATTTAATCTTCCATACAATTGCATTCTCAAGACTAAATTTTTTTTAACTTCTTCTTTACAGTAGAAAGTCTTCAAGTCTTGAAAATATTGCTTAAGGAATTTGGTGCTTAGTTAATCAGCAATCAGGGAAGCTTAGCTTTATCCTGTGCACCACCCATCTTCAGTTAATGTCATGAGTGAGTGGGGCAAGGGAATGCTTTGTCCATTTTTACTTCTCCTCCCATACTGTGTTTCTCCTGGCTTCTCCTGAGATGACTCTACACTTCTGAAAAATGACCCTAAAACAGTAATTATTTGGAGAACTATTATAAAATGTTAGAGAACTGCAGTGTGGGTCTCACTGCTTTCATCAAGAGGTGGAATCTGAAATGCCTTTGTGGTTACACCTCCCCTTAGCCTATTGGCACATTTTATTGCAGAAGGGAGTGGGAAATAGAGTGGAAAGAAGGGATTTTGAACTTAAGGGAGAGGCATTTTCCACTGATACATGACAGGCATTTTTCACTCTAGAAAAGGGAAATAAAAAGCTATTCATTTCAGACAAGACCAGATTCATCACAGCATTTTAAACTAGAGCAGAGTGGGTTTAGATGAGATTTTAGAATTAAGTTCTTCCCCATGAGGGTGGTGATGCACTGGAACAGGCTGCCCAGAGAGGTGGTGGAGGTTCCATCACTAGAGACATCCAAGGCAAGGCTTGATGAGGCTCTGAGCAACCTGATCTAGTACAGGATGTCCCTGCTTACTGCAGGGGAGTTGGACAAGATGATCTTTGAAGGTTCCTTCCAACTCTATAATTCTGTAATTCTATGACTTGAGCTGGTTATATGGGGGCAGGGATCCAGCAGAATACACAGATGGCTAAATTAAGCTCTAAATTTATTCTGAAGGACCTGAACTCAAAGACCACGAAGCCATTGGTGAAAGAAAAGGCCCAAAATTCATCAGTGGTTCACCTATAGCAGTTTCTGCTTTCCCGTGAGCCTTGCCCAAGGGGGAGAGCCAAATAAAGCTGTGCCAGGGAACATGCCAATAGTTTACCAGCATGGACAGTTATGAAACCATACCTTCTCACTGTCTGGTTTAGTAGCTCAGACCTGTCCAGTCAGGACAGCAGGAGCCTGATAAGTTTGGGTGTACATACATACACAACACTGTCTATGCAAAAGACAGTCCTGACTAACACCTGTAGGCCCTGCCAAAGCTAATGATAACACCAAGTGTGCACTGGAAAAAGTATTCAAGTAGTTGTATTCAACCATTTCCCTAACACACAGGACAACATGGTCAAAGGTGAACCATATCTTTTGAGAATCTGAATGTCACATACTTGCAGAGAATAAGCTATAGACAGGGAAGCCTCCAACAGTTTCCCAGTAGGGACAAATTTGTGGCTGTCACAACAGGACTCAAACAGAGCTATGGATGAGTATAGAAAAGGCATCATAGATCAAATAACAGCACTCTGTTTCTAAAATTGGCCATCAGTCACAATTTCTTCAGGTCTGCCTGCTGGAGAATTTCCCTTGGGAAGACTCAACTCCAGCAACAGTTCCCTTACAGTCCCTCTCAACTCACCTGCAGTACCCAGGGCTGGAGGGAAGGCAGGGCAGCAAGGGCTCCTATTAGCCCCAGTAACTGCTATATGCCCTGCTCTGGGTTAGCAGCTGATGGAGGTATAAGCAGCAAACCTATATATCTAATTTATTCAGGTGAGCTAGGTGATATCCACCAAATCCTGCTTTTTCAGGGAGTAGAACAGAGCTTTACACTTGCCTTTTTCTTACCCTTTCCTATCTTTAGCTTTTGTAGTGAACTGCAGAGCCTGCTCTACATTTGGGCTCACAAAACTAAACTGAGATGACACCATGTAGGAGGACAGTCTTCACACTTCAGCAGAAATCCAGAGTCCTTCAACTTCTTTGCTTGCTTTGAATGACTTGCTAATTTGCTTAGTTTTCAGAGGAGATAGAATCCCATTGAAGTCATTTAAATGCATCCACCATGATGAACTCTAAGATGTAGGAAATTACATTTTGTTAAGCATCCCAGGAAACTGCAATGATTATATTAAAATTTTAATCACAAGCTCCTTACGTTAAAATCACAAAGGATTCACTGTGCTGGAGAATACTACAATCTGAAGCTCTTTTATAAATTTGTGTCAGATAGCAATTTACTGCCTGGAAAATGTAAATCAGTCATTAATGAGCCAAACTGCTAACATCAAACCTGGTATCTTTAGGCAATAAATTGACAAAAATCTTTCACAGGCATATAAAGTTCTACATATACTAGCCTGGATTTTATTCCATGTCTCCTGAATTGAGATACATCATTTGCTGCAAATACTATTGAACAACAGCATCCTACTCAGCAGTAAAACCTCCACCTTGTTCACACAAAGTGTTGTAGGGGTTGAAGAAATTATCTGCATATTGAAAGTTGAGAAGCTATTCTGAAAAATTGTATTTTTCAGTAGTTTTATATGAAAAGTATTCTAAAAAAACTATTCTGAAAGACCAATCTATGGCATATCAGACTTTGTAACCAGTGATTAGATTTTTGGTTCAGATTAATGTAGCTCTATTACAGCCTAAAACCAAGCAGAGAAGAGAATTGGGTCCAAACAAGAAGCAAAGCAAAGTTTACAGCATCCACTAGAACCACACAGACTTCTCAATACATTCAAGCACAGTCCAAAGCTTATTACCTAACCCAGCAATCCTACTCTGACCTGAGCCTCTCTTATGAGAGCTGTTCCTTGAATATGAAATTGCACAGATCAGAAATCTGTTATTTTAGCAGCTTCTCTGTATTAGGATCCTAGCTGAGCACAAGAACTTTTCTAGCTGTGCTCAAAATTTCATTCTATTGCTTTATTTCTGAGTGTATTAAAAATCTATTACCATTGTTAAAGGCTGTAAAAAGTGGTGAGTAATACAGAGCAGATTCTGAGGAAGAATTCATAATGCAGCCAGAAACTGAGAATTTAGATTTGAAATCACAGCTCATTATTGAAATTAATTCTGAATGCCTGCAAGTCTTTGCTAATGCCTTCATAGAAAACTACATCGTTTGCATCACTATGAGATTACCCAAGTCCTTCACTTGCACAATTGCTCCAGTAATCAAGAGTGGACTTAGCCTCTGCAGGTGCAAGAGCATCTCCAAATAAATGGTTCAAAAACTGAAATGATTCTTGTCTAAGGGAGAAGCAATTGACAGTGTGCTGTTTCTTCTGCATATTGATTTTTTTGAACAGAGCTTAAGAGATTTGAATGGAACTGCCACAAAGATTTAAATTTAAATGTAGGACAGAGGCAGATAAACCGATTAATTAACTGATCAGTTCCATAAAGTGCTTAAAGTGTGTCTTATAAATTACAAAGGAAGACGTAGAACGTGGGAGGGAGTGCTGGCTTCACAAGGGTATCTCCCCATGTAGGAGTGTGTCCCATGGATAGAGCAGCCTCATTTCCCTCCCATCACTAATGCAGCATCAGAGGAGTGTAAATGGAGAATCTGCTTCTTGTAGCACCACATGTTCCCCAAGCCCAACTTTGCCCAAAACTCAGAGTGCAAATCCAGATGGAGACACAAAGATTCGTTGTTTGAGGGTCCCAAAGGGCAGCTTCAAACCAGAGCTCCTTCCAGTTGGTGGTGTGCAGAAGCATGAACCCTGAGCTGGGATACATGAACCCTCTAGCTTGCACACAAGCTGTGGCATGTACTTACAAGTCAGTCAGGACTATGTTCAGACCATTTCCTCTAGGTGCCTTGCCTTTGTTACTATGACAACTAGTAAGACAGTGATGAGCAATTCAGGCTCCCCATGCTCCTGTTTCATGTCTGCCAGAATCTATTCCTTATATAGGTGATGGACAGAAGTAAGCATCTAAGTTAGGCACCTAAAATCAAGATTCTGCCTGCAGCCCCTCCACACTCCCACCCCCAGTCAGATACTGGGTGGTCCCTGCAAGCGAATGGAACTGACTCCACACTCACCACTCCCAAACCTGCTTCCTCATTTGACTTCCCCTTTCAATGTGTCATTCAGAAGTGACAATGCGACATCTGGGAAATGGTCCAAAACTGTGCATTTTCAAACTGAAGTGTTCAGTGGCAGTTAAACAGTCAGAGCTCTCTGTTCATCATAGTATTAAAAACATTCAGCCTTCCTTGCAATTACGTGGAGAATGGCAAACTGTACCTTTGCACCTGAAAGGGCTTTTTCAAATATTTCAAAATCTTTCATTCCATTAATGTGTTCTAGAGGTATGGAATCAGTCAGACATCATTTAAACTTCAGAATAAAGATGCAATATTCAAGGAAAACAAAAATTAGTCCCCCATTTCAGCCAAAAGTAGTGTAAGTATAAAATCTTGACACAGCTTCTAGTCCTCCATGTAATAAAAAGCATTCTCTGAAACAACTGTTGCAAATTCAAATGCATTCTGGGTCAGTTCATCCCTCCCAGAAATACATCAAGCCTTTTCCTGTCTTAAGTATCCTTTGCATTTTGATGGGTTCTTTCCTTGCACATATGTAACTTCCCATCAGACCTTCAGCTATGTCACTAGTACCAGACATGAGGCCTTTTCTCCCTCATCCCACCTTCAGGTGAAGTATGTGCAGTAGAGTGTTTCACATTCCTAACCTGTGATTTTTTTGTTTGTTTGTTTGTTTTGTTTTGTTTTTGGACTCTGTCTTGTTATTAATTAATTGTTGTTGCACAGGAATTATTGTGAGATAGTTGATTTTTCAATAGACATGCTGCTGTGATAGAGATTGACAAAGAAATGACCTAGCAAATAACTGGATGTTACACGTGGAGCAGAAGTAGGTGCGATTTGTGACATGCCCTAATTCCTGGAGGTGTTCATTCCAGATGTTCAGATAACAGGCTGAAGCTTGTTTCCATGTCCAGGAATTCCATTATTCCAGCAGAATGAAATCTGTAACAACAATGACCATCTAGGAACTTCAGTAATTCAAACATTTTTCAAGAACATCCAGAAAGGGCAAGTTCATACACCTCATGCACACTGGTTTCTGTTGGAATTCAGTCCTCTCCTCACTTTATCTGTCCTAAAGCTTGACACCTCATCTGAGCTCAGGGTCTAAGCTTTTCCAGCTACCCATAGAGAGAGATGCTCTTCCTTTGATAACAGAGATGCCTCTTCCTGTATCCACTCACTATAAAGAATTGGTTTACACAAGATCCCTGTCTGTTTTACAGCTTAAAGGGAGGAACAAGGAATCCCATGGAGGCAGCTGGAGTTAAGAACTCTGTAGAAGTCAAGGATCTCAATAACTTTCTGGGCCTCAGCAGGAAATTTTTAGTTTGATTAGATTATCTTTACAAAGCCCCGTGGTGAATATGGAGAGCAGGTCTGAGGTGCTCTACAAGACCTGTGCTGCTGCAGAGACCCACTGCTCTGTTGTGCTAAGGACTAGGAGCAGAGGACTTCATTCCCAGACCATCTGAATTGCCACAGTCCATCCAAGACACAGTGAAAGTCCAAATAACTGAAGTGAATTTATTATTGATAAGGGTATGCTGCAGGCTCTGAGACCGTTGAAGCCCATGGGAAATGTTATTCACAGAATCATAGAGTATTTTGGTTTGAAGCACCCTTTAAAGGTCATCTAGTCCAATCCTCCTGCAATGAGCAGGGACACAACTAGATCAGGCTGCTCAGAATCTTGTCCAACTTGACCTTGAGTATTTCCAGGGATGGAGCATCTACTACCTCTCTGGGAAACATGTTCCAGATATTCACTGATGCTGTAATTCAAGTGCATTCTTTAACTACAGGCAGATCTGATCAGTTCCTGACAAGCCCTTTCATCCAGCCCAATCCTCACCATGGCTATGAAATGCAATCCCTCTGCTCACCAATACTCTTGCCTTGCTTAATTTTACCTTCAGCCAATTGGTCTTCACTTGAAGCTGAACCCTATCACAAGACATGGTTACCAGGGTGACAGTATACACACTTGTATCAATCCCCTACTACTAGTACCTGGATTAAAGTTAACAAAGCTGCTCACCTTATGAATATTAAAAAGAAAATGCTTCTTTTATGGAACCACCAACAAAAGGTCTAGTGATAGGACATAATTTCCCATCACTGCAGTTTTCGCCTAACCCAAGGATGCCCTTCTGCTATGAATGCTTTAATCCATGTGAGCTAAACCAGTAATTTAAAATTACATTTTCAAAGGAATTTGAAGCCCCCGTGGGGCATTTTTTAATGGTCACTATGTTCAGGAATTGCAGAGTAAATAGAAGGGCAGTTTGAAAACAGAAAGAGAAAAGGCGATGTTTTGTGAAAGTGTCACTCACCCTTACCCAGTTGCTCAGTGTGCAGGGGTCACTCTGGCACAACTGGGCTGAAATCAGTCACATCCACCTCTTGAGTCAATATTCCCTGAAAGGAGTGAAGGCTGCCAAGCAGGGCTCTTTGATGTTACTCTTTGGTCGCTGCTTTGCAGAAATGTCATTCTCTTTGATATTCAAGGCAGATACACAGATAAATTAAGGGAAGAGCTTATGCTGAGTGCATGAAAATGGTACTTGTGCATTTAAATGGACGCAGAAGCCGTATTTGTATGAGCATTTTTATCTGCAGCAGACAGGTCTTCATAACAAGATGCCTGCCATGACACAGGGACAAGCAGCTGAGGCAAAAGGTTTATTCATCTATTCTAATGCACAGTTCCAAAGTATAACCTTTCCCTTTGGTTATTATTTATCTAATTGCACAGCCAAATTTAGTCAGTGCATTTGAAAGCATAATTAATTGCAATGCACTTAGTAACGTTCCATTATGCACCACCTGTAAGTCAAACTGCTGTAAGACAGATTTGATTTTTGGAAGGGTTTTCATCACACTGTGTGTACTGAAAATAATTAGTGAGCCAGGAGGGCAGTTACTTTTATCCTGCTAATTGGGCATGCTGGCAGTTCTTATGCCCTTGTGGTCAGATGTTGACCTCATTTGCACAGTTCCAATCAGTGGGATTATTCACTTGGGTGGTCGCATGTGTATTTAAGAATATTATTCAGTCTTTTCAGTTTTGTAGGAATTGAACTGGTTTATGTGAGCCACAGCTTTGCTCTGAAGGAAATAGAATTCGTGTTGTCTCAACACAACATTGTGACTTAGCCCTTTTTGAATGGCTCTCACAAGCCTTTGCAGATACCATCAGATTTTCAAAAGAATTCAGCCTTGTCCAAAGGGACAGTCTCCACTGATTTTCACTATTTGCTGTGATTGTACAAGATTTGGAAGAAAGTGTTCATGAAATGTGACAATGCAGTTTCACAATGATTTGGTTTTGGCAGCAGTATCAGCTTAAGAAATTCCCCTCTCCTTTCTCCTGCCTTTGCACTGAAGGTCACTGACCACTCAGTCATGCCAACACAACTGTTTGTAAAACACTGTGATGTCCTGGGTGAATGACATAATCCAGGTTAAACTACCTTCTCTTTTTTTTCCCTTGCCTTTTTTTTTTAGAGATAAAAATGGCAAAAGGGGAGGTAGAGTTTGGTGGAAGGAGTGGCTGTGGAGGGAGCAGACTAAATGGGGATTTAAAAGCCTTCAATATTATGAAACTGCTATTCTGAACCTGGCTTGTGGTTGTTTGGGGTTTTTTCTGAAACAGAGATCATGCATACTAAATAAAATGAAAAAGTTGGCAAAAAATAAAAGCTTGAGGCTCTCATGTCTTTTTATCTGCCTCAAGTGCAGAATAGTTCTTGGAAGGCTACAATGCCCTCTGTCAACAGTTCTCAGAAATGTTTGGGGTCTTTCTTAATCCATGGGGTAAATTCAACCACTAGTTTTCTCATCCTGTGGTTTGAGAACTATTGCTATGCAGACTCAACACATGGCTCCACAGAACAAGCCTTTGGTGCACACCAAGAGGCTGAGGCCCTCAGGGAGGGAGGCAGCAGGACTGACAAGGAGATGGAAAGGACAGGGATGGGGCCAGGGGGACCTGGGACCTGGTAGGGCAGGGACCTCCTCACAGTCAGAGGTCCTGGGAGAGAGTATGGTCAAGGCCAGGGGTAGCTGGCAGGTGACAATGAGACTTGATGAGAAGCTCTATGTGTTATGCCTGAAAAATCTGAGATTTTTCATCTGCTTTTAAGAATTTACCACTTTTGAACAAGTGGAAATATGCTGATCATCTGAAATGGCTAGGAGGCAAGTTAACCAGAAGGGGAAAATAAGGATGAGGAAGAAATATGTGTCTGAGGAAGTAAACACAATTTCAGTTTGCTAGAAAACAGCTTTCAGTACAGATTAAGAGCAAACAGGGAGAAAGATCATTACCTCTTATAAAATAGTAATACTTATTTTCAAGTACTGGTACTAAGGGGAGGGGTTCACACTATTTTTCACTGGTATAAATCTTGACAAGTCCAAGAAAACATACCTGACATTTTCCTCAAAGTCTATTGAATCTTAGCTGGAAAAGGTATATAATTCCCCCAAAAGGAAAGTAAGATTGATTACAAAGAGGAAGGAGAAAGGAGAGAAATGTTGACAACTCAGAGCAAGAATATGCTGGTATTTGGTTTTCAATTTTTCAATAGCAGCTTAAATTTGTTCAGAAGTCCAGCAACTACATTTTTTTCCCTGTTTTTCTCACAAGGGAAGTGAAATCTCTTTTCCAAACTGATTCTAATACTGATGATTGAAGTGTCATTTACAAACAGAGCTCTCTGTGCATGAGCTATTTCCATCAGCGCAATAAGGAAATAATGAAAACAGTGATGTGTGCTAAGTTCCAGCCAAGTACATCAGGAATGGTGGTTGTAGTAGTAGTAGTCCTGGAAGCAGCTGTATTTCCTAGGTTCTCTCAACGATGACATCCATTCAGAAAGCATGAAAATAATATTTATTAATTCAAAGTATAGGGGGTTGATTGAGATTCCAGATTGCGTTTGGAAGGTAGAGATACTATATTTTGAAAATTAAGTGATCCATCTTCAAGAAAACCATTTGCTTGACAGATTTAGATGCACTAGCTTTAAAATGCAATAAAAAGCAACAGAATAAAATTCATTAAACCAGAATAAAAACTAAAAGTGTTAATAGAGATACTAACGGAGGAGTGAGGACAGATGGCTTAGAAGACAAGGAATTAGTAATGCTTTTCCAGTAAGTAATTCAGACAGAATCAAGGTTAGCAAGAGCAAGAGTGGGGTGAGCCACTTGAATGCTACCTAAGCAGGCCAGCCTCTTCCCCTGCTTGAACAGGCATCAGAAAGAGAATGTAGATTTTTAGAAAACAGCACGCTATCCATAATGACCCAGCAAATATTTCCCATAAACAAATGTCAGCCTGTTTACTGAGGATAGTGACTGCCAAGTTGCAGAGAGTGACTGGTCTTCAGAGACACATGATGGTTTTCCTCCACCCTGGCTTGGATGGTAAAAATTTCAGAGTCCTTCAGGGGCCAGAACTGAAATAAAATTTTTAGAGCCAGTATCAGAGATTGCAAACTTCATCAAGTGCCAAGCTTTCACCTGTAGTTTGGTAGGTATCACACAAGTATTTGCACTACAATACTGCATTTGCTTGTAAAATATCCCCATACAAAATATTACTTGAAATAGTGTCTATGGAAACCGGATAAATGGGATTCTGAAAGCCAAGGCAAGTTTGCAAACCTTTGTTTGCAAATATTTTATTTGGTATTCATCCAGCTCTACTGGAAGTTTCACCTAATGCTAGCACTGTTAAAGTTAAGAGCAAGCTTAAGTATGTAATTTAAAACAAATTTCTGTAGATCTTGGAGGCAAAAAGGCACTGGTAGAAGACAATTCATTCTGTCCCTATTAGATGCCCCTTAGAGGATGATGAACCATCCCCTGGAGTTACATGTATCTCTTGGTTGCAAAGGGCATACAGAGGAAACAACACTGCTGAGTCAGATTACTGTTGTTCATGATGTACCTTTTTGCCAACTGATATGCTTCCAATAGGACTTCAAGGACGCAATTACCTACTGTGGTCCTATTTCTTGTAGCCATCCATGCTTCTGTTCCATTTGTGTGCACACCTTTGGGGTAGATGAGCCCAGTTCAGCTGCAGTTGTTCAGGACTTAAAATTCCTCACAACACAAAGAAGAGATCTCCGCTAACGATGATCTGCATTCAAATTACCAACCACCCTGACAGACCTTGGCTTTTAACCAGGCCAGGAAGTAGTCTAAAAGCTTTTGTGAAGCAAACTCATGTGTTAAGACACGAAAAGAGCACTGCTGTGAACCAAACTGTTCTGAAGCTGTCTAGGCACACATGTCTAAATAGTGCCAGGGAGCTCACAAGTACCAGAACACATTCATCTTTGCTGCTAAAACAGTTCCTGGCACGGCTCATGCCCCTGAAAATCACTATCTCCATGGTCTGACTGAGAGAGTTAGGATGAGCTGAAATCCCAACAGGGAATTTGAATGCAGTCTCTTAACTGTAGGGTAAGAAAGAGCATGGACATAGTCCCTGTGCACCAGCTGACCAAAATGCAAGAGAATGGTTCTGAGAAGACTAGATATTGGTATAGCCCAAAGGATAGCAAAGTGCAGCCTATTAGATTAGGCAAGAAACATAATATTCTTCACTGCAGCTGTTATTTCCACACTTGTAGCTTATGTATGTAGAGGAGCAAAGCTTTCCTCAGTGCTCACATAAGAGATTCGCTTTCCATCATCTTCCACTTTATGACTTTCTACTTAATGTTTGAACCCTTCCAGTGATTCAGCTTTGACTAATGAACACCACCTCAGAAAGGTTCAGCTGCAGCAACTGCCTGCTGGGAGAAGTGATTATCATATATCTGACAGCTAAGAGTGCCCTTACAACTGCTTTCTGCAGTCACCTACAAGACCTATTTTCAGGTTACCAGGACAAGTTTTGGAGTCTCTGTCTTAAGCAGTCTTCAAGGCTTGACTGGAGAAGACATGGCCAACCTAATCTAGTATCAGTGATATCCCTGCTTTAAGCAGGCAACCAGACTAGACAGACTTGAGAGATCCCTTTCAAAACAACATTTCTATGAAAGGATGAAAGTGTCTCAGAAAATTCTCCACTTGAGAGTGCTGTGTACGCTCTCTTCCAGTTCTTCCCTCCTTATGTGCTTGCCTCAGGTCAAGCAGCAACGCCCAGAGGTCATACAGGAAGGATTATTTCCTCGGTATGCCTTCCTCTTCCTCATACTCCTTCTTCTGACCTCAGCAGAGCTACGCAGGTTTGCCTAAAGAAAGAATGTGACCTTTTGACAAGAGAGTCTTCCAGCAATTTGTTCTAGTTTGAAGTTATTTCCCCCAATTCCCTCTTGGTTTTTTCCTCAGCTACCAATGGGAAGGTTTGCTATGTCTGGAATGTGAAGTTTTGGTCACCACTCGCTGTGATATAATTCCCAGCTCAACAACACACACTAGAAACTTAGTTTCAGCCAGGAGTTGTGATTTTCTCTTATTCAACGGGTCTGTGCTTCAACAGGACCTCTTAAAAATATTATTGGAAGGATTTTAAAGTAAAATGGCGGAGAAAGATCATTTTAAAGTATCCATTGTTCATGAAAAAGTATGTATGGTGACCTGAAGCAATAGTGATGGCATAGGTAAATACATTACTAGTTACGAAGCTCATTTAATTCACATTATGGGTATTTATTGTGTACATGTGTAAGTAAATACATTACTAAATACACATTTCTAATATAAATATACACTTCTAATGTAAATATACATTTCTAATGTATATGTAATTTCTAAACATAATTTCTAATTATAGAAAAACATGTATTTACATGTTGATATATGCATATGTAGGAAATCATCAGAAATTTTTGTGGGGATAAACTGATTTCTAAGTATACACCTGGTGGTTATGGAGGGTAACATCAGACACCTCACAGTAATGTAACACACATGGTAAGCCACTTCATTTTGACTGTCTCACCTGCTCTTTCTACAGTAATTCACTTACACAGCATTTGTGATAAAATTCATTCTGGACAGCTTTACATCACTGACATTTAATACAAATATAGATGAAAATAACAACCTGGCAAGATTTCCTTTGTTCTGTTTCTGTATCTCATGATGTCACAGAAGTCAGACACTACTCGATATCCAGTAATTCACTATGCAGAAACTGCTAATCAGCACTAGGACAAATCTTGAGATCTTGCTCAGAGCTGAGTTCAGACATAGGTAAAAGATGCAAATTCTTTGCTCTGTTTTTCCCCTAGAAATTCCCAAAATACAATGGACAGGGTTCGAGTCCCCGTCCAGGTATGAGGCTTGTCAGAGTTGGGCTGATGGTTGGACTAGATGATCTGAAAGGTCCCTTCCAACCTAGATGACTATGACTATGACATTATTTAAATTAATTATAAGTCTATTCTAATCAAAAGGAATCTCTGAAAAACCACGAATGTTTTTTAGTATAGAGAACACTTCTTCAGGTGACAAATCCAGTAGACCTTAAAACTGTAATCTTGTTACACACATTTAAAGTTTTGGTAGATATTTTGAACCAACATTTTTACTACCCATAAACTATTATTTCCTGACAGACTGAGAGAGCTAGCCTGAAGGGAGAAAAATATTTGGCTCTTAGAAAGTAAGGCACATGAAAAAAGTAGTGGGAAAATGCTATTTTTAAAAAGGCTCTAAGAATTTTTTAATAGGTTTTGTGTAAAGTATGTTGCAGTGTCTGAGCACATGGTGTGTCAGAAAGCTTGGACTAGTGTTCTTTTGGGACATCTTGCACAATTTGCTTTTGTTTTTCTTTCCCAATACAGATCACAAAGATTTCCCAGAAAAGCAAATCACCTCAGTTAAAAAAGGAGGGGGAGATTTTAGTTAAGCTTTTCCTTATTGTTAGAGCAAATGTTAATGGTTTCAGCAATTATAATGAATGATCAATTCAAATGAGTTAAATTCAGCAGAAAACCCAGAGAATCCAGAAAGAGGATTCACAAGCAGGAATTTGATGGAGCACAACAGCTGTTGCTATCACCTATTCTGTTTTTAAGCTGTAGACCTTCCTTGCACATGATGTGTAGGTCCCTGAGGACCTGCCAACTGCCAAGAGTTAGTCTGTCCCGCCCCACTAGCTGTAAGGTGGTAAAGTATGAAGTGCAGGTATCAGACATCTAGTACTACAGAGGTTGGGATCCTTAATACACAAATATTGCTGAGTGCACAGTTGTCTTTGCTCTGCTTCTAGTGTCCTTCCCTGAAGGGCAACAGGGAGAGGATGACCCAGCAGCTCCAGCACAGGCAGAAGCAACCTGGTGCCACTGATCACTGCCTACTTCTGGCAGCTCCTGGTCTGTGGAAGCCACTTGTGCTCTTTGAAGGTGTTCATACTGCCTAAGTAGGACACCAAAGTTCCACATTTTGGGCTTCTGTATTTCATCTTCTCTTCTTGACTATGCTACACACTTCTTGGGCATTCTGCTGATGACAAAACAGCACATGGCTTCCATCAGCTTATGAAGACAGAAAAAGGGAAAAGCAGATAGATACATATTAATATCACACTTGTTTGACTTCAGATGTTAAGATTGCTCCCCCTCCATGCTAACTGCAGAGATAAGGGGTAGGTGAGGCCTGTGAGGCCTGAGGCAGGTGGGCCTGTGAGAGCCCACTTTTTGTCCTCATCATGAACAACACCATGCTGGTTTCAGCACTGTCACTGGTTTGCCTAGTGAAGAAATATATCCTAGAGTGAACTTGCCATGACACAAAAATTATTCAGGACAGAAACAGAAAACTTCAAAGTCAGAGTCCCAACTAATTTAGGAAGTAACTACTGAATCCTATCATCAGCAGCTTCTTTCAATTACATCCCAGCCCTAGAATGGATTGAAATGTATAATTTATAAGATGGAAAACATGAAGGAAGAGTAAGGGGTTATTGGTTACTCCTGTCTGGGGGAACTAGTGGTACAGAAAATGAGAACAAACCCTCCAGGAACAGCAGCCAGGGCTGGATTATGGTCCACAGGCATCTCAAAAATCCAAATCTTTTATCAACTACAGTTAATTGGGGCGGAAGGGGGGGTGGGAGGCCTTTTCTACACAGAAGCATAGTGTCAAAAAGGAAATCCTTCTGGGGAGAAGACCTTCCACATGAGAGCTTGTGAGTTTCTGCAGGACAGTGACTTGAATGAGGTTCAATGGAGAAAACAGCCAGAAGCTTTAGGAACCTAGCAGGACACTGCTTGATCCCTGAGTTTGCTCAGCAGCATCAACTGAAGATCAGTGTTCTGTGCAGACAGTGACACATAAACTCTTTACTAGGGACACTGACAAGAGGCTGAAAGAAAGAAAGAATATGCAAAGTTGGTTGTTTATTGATGTGGCCTCCTTATCTATAATCTCCACTCACTTCTGCACCCCATCACTATGGAACAATGACCTGTTGTATTCTTTCAAAACAGGCAAAGACATCTATTTCTTGAAGCAAGGGATCTACAGTTCTGTCTACAAGCAGTGCTGATTGTTCAAGTTCCCATTTTATCCCATTCTAGTTTTCTTCAATGCCATTGGTAACAGATCAGCAAGTGAATCCAATTATATTTAGAATTCTCAGAACCTTTATTGGGTCATAATCTTCTCAATAAATTCTGCGCACCATCCAACATCTCCAAATATGCTCAGTATTAACATTGGAACAGACATTCCCCCTCTTGCACATTTTTTAAACAGATGTTCCAGTATCCTGAAAAAAACTAAACTGTAAACCTCAAGTATGTGCATATTATAATGTGCTCAATATAGAGTAGAGACAAAATGTTTACTATCTAGTAGCCACCACTTGTCATGGAGGCAAAGGCAGTCACATGAAATCTTTTATATGGCATCCACTGCCAAAGTACCACCCAACTGCCAAAGCACCCCAGGCAAGGCACCTCCTTTACTGCTTGCAGAGAAGACCTGAGGCATCCATCCTGCTCCATAACTCCTAAACCAGACAGGTGAAGCTGGTGGAGTCTCTGACAGGCAGAGGAGGTGTCCCATTGGGGCCTGCAGTTGAAAGGTCCTTGTTGGATGGTGGCAGACCAGTGCCATGAGCTGCTGGAATTCTTCTGCACTGCACCACACAGTGTGCCAGGCTTGTCAAGGCAGCACCAAAACTCAGGACATATGTAACTGGTGGCTAATGCATTTTCAATTGTCAACTGACTGTTCTGCAGCAGTTTAATCATTGTCCCAAATGGCTTTGAACTGGATTTTCAATTAATGTCTGTCATCTAGGAGGTGAATTTACTTGGTCAGAGTTTAGCAGCAGCATTGTTACCCTCCAGAGAAGACAGTCCCAGAGAAGATCTCCCAAACTCCTAAGGAACTAGCAGCATTATTCTCTTTTCTTGCATAAACATAATCCAAGCCAGAAGCTGTCAGAGGATCCTGACATCTGTATGAACTCTGGGAACACCTTGCTCTCTGAACTCAACAAGTAACACAAGATGAAACGACAGCTGGGTTTACAACTTTGATTTTTACTTTGAATAATGTTGGCATTGGTAGATACAGAGGGTCTTGTCTTGCTGAGCTTCAGGCAAGGTCTAAACCAACCTTTTTTCATTTTGCACTTTTCTTGGTGGAGAGCAATATTTTCTGGGTCTAGTTTCAAAGTAGCAATCTAGCACATTCAATGGGACATATATTGAACCAAGTCCTTCCACATTTGACTTCCCAAGTGCTACTCTAAGCTTTGATAAAATCTAAAATCAAATAAAGTCACCTACTATGATCCTCTTATTATCTCAAGCAGGTACAGGATATTTGCTAGGACATTTTGATCCATCTGACCCTGCAAAGACAGCACCAACAATGTGTTTTGGGCCATCTGCATCTGCCCAGGCAGAACCACTAGAAGGAAGGATTTGTATTGTCATATTAAGGTAGCAGCCCTACCCTGGCCAAGCAGAAGCATTCGGTGATTCCTCAAAACTTCCAGGAGAAGGGTGGAGGACTGAGCTTGTACAAGTTCAACACTTCAAGATGTATCACAGTGTGGGAATCCTTGTTTCATGGCACTAGATGAGTCGAGTGTCTTTTGCAAGCTTATCGGTTAAAATCACTATTTTCCAGCTTCTCAGCAGGGCTTGCTCAATATGAAAATAGACTACACAAGGCATTAACTCATCTGTCCTGGAGCTGCTCCAGCAAAATACAGAATTGCCAGTGTGCGTGAGAAAAATTCCCACCAGGAGTACCACTCTTTGGAAAATTACTATATTGAGTGTTAATCTATTGGATTTTTTGTAATGAACGGGTTTGAGCTCAATAGAAAGCTGCCAGCAGCACATCCTTTTGCAAAGAAAACATTTCATGATATATTGAAGTTTAGGCCACATTCTGTAACTTTTGTGAAGGAACATTGCTAGGCCCACCCTTACTAACACAGAACACCAGGAGCAGGTTTTCCCATGAGTTCCCCAATGTTTTCACACTTACAGAATGAACCTGGGCTGATGGGTAAATTTGCATTAAAATAAAGGACACATCTAATTTTTCACATAAAATTAGAGAGTATTTCAGCTATGGGCTGAGACACAGATCATCAAGTCATCACCAGCACATGTCATGGACAAAATCACGTACCACTAAAAAAGAAAAAGCATTTAGATATTTCAACAACTGACTGCAAATGCATCAACTTATCAATGCATTTGAAGTCACACTGATTTGCAAAATAACAGCAATTAATTAAGACAGTGGTGAACATCTGAAGTCTTAATGCATTATTGTCAATTGCATTAACCAAAGAGAACTTTTTCCTTCCAGGACTCATCAAGAATCCTTCCTGATCCCTGACCAGTGGCTGCCATTTTGTTGGATCAGAGCTGTTTCAAGTGATATGCAATATACTGTGTGGCTGTAGATGAGATGTGGCGCTGCCACAGAAATCATAGCATGGTTGTCTCCAACCTCATTCTTTGCATTGCTCCCTATGAGCAAACATGAACCCCAAACCCTGCACTCCATTGAAGCCTTTGCAACGTAGCCCTGAATGGAGAGGTGGGCACATTTCCATCTTCAGTCTGCTTCTGCAGAGCCATGGGTGTAAACACAGCCACACACACTCATCTGCTCATGGTTATGTGACCACATTGGCATTTTAAAGTTTCCTCCTCCCAGGCTGCAGTACTGGGCCAGTCAATGTAGGGATTCTGGCAGTCTGAAAAGAATGGGGACCAGCTGGGGAGGGAAACACATGCATCCAGGACTCTTGTCTGGCTGGCCCTGCCTAACTTCAGCCTTCACAGCCAACCAGGGACAACCCACCCTAGCCCCAGGAGTTTCTCTGACATCATGGCCCAAGCTCACAGGTGCATCCTTCTTCTCTCTCGTTTCTTTCTCCCTTCAGTTTATGACACATGAGAAACATGTGCTCTGAGCAGCAAGCTTCTGGGAGCTTGCTACCCTTCTTGGATGGTGGAAAGCAAGGAAGGTTTTGGCACCTTGCCCAGCAGCAGACCCTCAGCAAGTACTAAACCTCCACTTCCCTCAAGACATCCAAATCACTTGTCTCTTACTGTCTTTTTAGCTTTTCCCCAAGGCATTTCAAAATAAATAAAGGTGCCAGAGTCCATTTCCTCTCACCTCTTAGTCATTTTCCATTCATCATAACCTAAGCCGGTTTTATTACATTGGTTGCCTATTTTCTCTTACAGGCATCCCATATCTGAACTTCAAGCTTTCCATCTAGACAAATTATTCCATGGCAAAATCAGAAGAGGTTTCCCTTTGCTATTACAAATCCATTAAACAAACACCAACATCTTCATCTGTCCCAAAGAAATAAAACTAATGTAATGTTTTCCTAGGACAAAAAGCTGTCCACCTCCTAAGCCAGTAAACCCTAGCTGGCCCAAGTAGTCCCTAAAGCAGTATAAGAGAAAGGGTTTTGGGCAACGGGAGCTGAAAGAGGTCAGAAAAGGCCATTATGTCCCCTTCAAGAGGAAGACCCAGGCTGAAGACCTTCCTTTCAAAAATCAGGAGTCTCCTACTGACTAAGGTTCATTTCCCAAAAATACATGCCTGGCCTCTGGGTTTGCTCTGCAGAGCAGCAGCTCTGCCTTGTGCTAGGCTTTGGCACTGGTCAGCAAAGCATCTCCCAGACTCTGCCACCCATTGCATGACCACTTGGCAAGGAGCCTGATCCTGCTGCCATTTGCCCAGTGGTGGTACTGGTTGCAAATGCCCCTGTGCTAAAGCAGTGCCAGGGCATACTCAACCAGTGCCATTGCCATGGCAAATCAAGACTCCCACCAACTCTGCAGGGATGCTCTCACGCCGTAGTCCCCCCACTCTTGCCCAGGCTACTTCATTATCTCTAAGAAGCATCTCCTGAGTCCTTTCATGCTCAATCCAACACTGTACCATGAGACATCTTACTATGACAGGTGATTATGTTGTTTCCAGGAGAGGGGGAAAAGAAGGTACTTTCAGGTAGAGGAGGTAGCTCTGTAATGCTGTGACTACCAACACATCTATCCAGAATGCCATATATCATATGGAATTCCTCACACTGTCATGTATGGAACCATTCCGGCCTCTTCAGTGGCCTTTGGCCTCTTATCCACGAAGGACTTCAGTGCACTTGTTTAATCTCAATTCACTGGAGCACTTGTCTGATGAGCTTTGGCCCCTCCACTAGCACAGGCTGATATTTCAAGGCTGAGAGCTTGATTCATTTGCCTAAGCACAGGTGGAAGGTGCTTTTTCCAGGTGCCTACAGCATCTGAGACTTTGCCACAGAGACAACTGTACCCAGCAGGAGAGGCGGCAAGAGCCCATACCAGGCACCTGAGAGTGCCATGCATGGCTCTAGATATTTAGGTTTAGGCAGTTGAAGCAGGTCTACAGCATATATGCAGAAGGCATCTTGCCTAGGGCAAGACTTGCTGGACTCATGTTAGGCTCAGTAACCTCAATTCAGTAAACTAAACCAGAAGCAAACTCATATTTTGAAAGGGTAATCAAGTGCATTTTGGGGTGTCTAAGCTGTGGTCATGCAGACATAGCAGAAAGAGCTGTAGGTCCAAGAGCCTCCATTTGTGGGAGTACAGCTTGAAATCCTGGCTTACACGGAGCACCAAAAAATACAGGGGCAAGATCATAGTAACTTATCAGTACCTGAGGGGGTCCTACAGAAAGGCAGGGGAAGGAATTTTTAATATGATATCAGATGGGAGGACTAGAAACAATGGATATAAATTAGAGGGGGATAGATTTAGACTAGACATAAGAAAGAAATTCTTTACAGTGAGGGTGGTGAAATACTGGAACAGGTTGCCCAGGGAGGTTGTGGATGCCCCCTCTCTGGAGGTGTTCAAGACTAGGCTGGACAAGGCACTGGGCAGCCTGGTCTAGTGGGAGGTGTCCCTGCCTATGGCAGGGGGGTTGGAACTCGATGATCTTTAAGGTCCCTTCCAACCCAAACTATTCTATGATTCTATGATTCTATGCCGGGCCTGGAGCTGCAGGCTGATGCAACAGCCTTTGCTTTGATTTCTCTCACTAGTAGGTTTACTTCAAAGACATTGATGCTATTTTAGAGTGTTGCCTTATATTTATTTCTCCTTGCTATCTGTGCAATGAGTTAAAAAATGCCATATGCCTGTTTTTATATTCTATGGGCTTCACCCCCACGCACACCCCATGCACACAGAGAATTTCCAGTTGACTAAGGAATGCTAAACATTTATCTGTGGCTCAGCACAGCCACTGGTATACCAATGAATACATCTAGTGTGGGTGTACCGAGAGATATAGATGCCATATGGAAACACATCTGACACATACAGCTTGGGACAAATGGGACAGAAATCTGTGCCACTCAGGCTCATCGTGCAATTTGCTTCAGCTTTATATCTCTCTAATACACCAAAGCACAGCTCTTATCAGAAAGGAGTTGGAGGGAGAGATAGGGCTTGACTGTGGTACAGAGGGAGAATCAGTTGCCCTCAGCTCCCTCCCCTTGCACACATTTGCAAATGGGCTGGACCCAGCCTAAGAAGGCAGTTTGTGCTACGCCCACCCACCGACTGGCAGCTCCAAGTCGGCATTCCCATGGTTGCCAGTAAAGAGCTGGCTGCCGTCCTGCCTCCCAGAGCTCCCTCCCTTCAGGGGATATTATACACTTCACCTCCTAAAAACTGGATTGCCAGATACTTTATGCAGCCAAGTGATAACTGATAGGCAAAGAAGAGAAATCTAGCAGGGCAAGGAGTTTAAGGTGGATTGAGAAAAAGATGTTGGAAATAGGATTTAATTATACAGATGTTATGGTGATTAGGGTCATCTGAGTAGGTAGATGGATCTGCAAATCCAGGAAGTTTTGCTCCAGTGGCAATAATTTCTTCCTCCTCTGTCCTGCCTCATCTCAGGGCTAGACAGCACAGCATTCTGAGCGCCTGGAGGTAGCCAAGCTTGGCAGTCCCCCTTCTACTACTGACAAGGAGGGTTGTATCGGCACTGATGCAATTCATTCAGATGCTCAGGGCAGGCTCACCCTTCAGCAGCACTCAGGCAGTCTAAACAGAGGCTGCTTTTCCAGGGGTGGGGAGTAGGAGAGCCATGATTTATGAAGGAGGCTGGAACTGATCCATGGAGAGCTTTGCAAGTGGGAGGCTCTATCACCCACTCTCTATGCAAAGAGACTTGTATCACCGTCAGTGGAAGTCTGGATTAATAAAGACCCAAGGGCTGGGCTGGTGGAGGGAACATGTTGTTCTGTGGTGTAAAATGAATGCAGAGCCAAAAAAGTTCATTTTGGGTGGAGCCAGGGTGGTCGTGATTCCTGGTGGTTGTGGGAGATGCAGACAGCAGTACTCCCCTCAAGGCCCACAAGATCAAAGCTACAACACTAAGAAGTGAGATGGGCAAATTGGTTTGTTTAACCCCTAAAATGAAGTTTCTAGATGACTGTGGTAGCTTATAAATCATCTCAGTTGGAGTGAATGATGACACAACGTCATAGGATTTTACGCCTTCCCAGTGTCAAAGCTTTTTTGGGTACCAACAAACTGCTGTGGGGTGATAGTGGTGGCAGTTGTTGGCATTCCCCTGTTCCAGCATTATCCTTAGATAATCCATTCTGACCTGAAAACTGAAACACCATCACAGTATGAGAGAGGAGACTAGTTCATGTCCTCCAAAGGGGATGGAAGAGGAGGAAAAGGCCAGGAGGCAGTGACAGGCCAGGTTACTGACATATGGAGAACTATAGAAATTTGCAAAATGAGCCAAGGAATGTGCTTACTCTCCTTCTCCTTCACAGCAATTCACAGCAAGGTGCTGACTGTAAAAACAAATATGACATTACACTGCAGAGGCAGGAAAAAACCAAATCCCAATCACACAGAGGCAGAGAAGAAAAAAATTAATCAAGTAATGCCAAGCCTAGTAATAACATAGTCCTCAACATCAGCCTCCCTGAAAGAGAGGAAAGGAAAACAAAGGCTCTGAAACACTAAACACAGGAATTAATGGAAAATGTTAAACAAATGTAAGAATAACAAGGAGTGCGAGACTGCTCACTGGCCTCCACTTCCCTTTCCCCCCTTATGCATACAGAGACTGAGAGGAAAAGCAAGTTCCATTCCCTGGTTACAGTATTTCTGGAGTTGGTAGATTGGAAAATTATTTATAAGCCTTTTGAACCAACACAGCTTCTCAACTTGGTGTATTCATGATACTGAACTGGGCATGAAGTCAATGCAATTGTATTTGAACCCTTACACTGAGCCCTACCTGAGAGGTGATGGCTTAGAGAGACAGGGATCTTACTGGAAAAAGGTTTGGGTCCTCCTGGAGAGAAACATCCCATCCTGCATTGCTGTTCCCAGGGTTTCCAGAGATGTTTCCAGCTGAAAAAGTGATTTGAGGGCTTTCCTTAGTATGTGCCACAGAGAAACAAGCTTTTCTAAGGTGAGATTATCTCACCTTAAGGAGGTGTCTAAAACAGGTCAAATGTTTTAATCTCAACAAGTACCAATTGCTCTTCATTGCCTATTAAACAAGCATAGGTATCTAATTCAGGGGAAGGTATATGGTTATATGAGATTAATTCAGCTCTTGGTGACTTTTGGTGCTTTTCCATCTTCAGGCCTGCAATACATAGCCTGCTCTGATACATTTTGTCCAAGAATAGTGTTATATAAATGCTGACTTTTGATTATTAATATGATTGCCCTTTAAGAAAATAGTGCAACTCTCCCACTTCGTGGTGGTGAGGTCTGCGTGTTCACTTGAGCTGCATGTATTTTAGCTCCTTAATCTCCTGTGGACATATTCAGGGAATATATTTATTTATATTTAATTTCTTTCCATGGATCAAAGGAAAATAGAGAGAGAAATTACACTCTCCTCAAGCAAAGAGACCCACAGTTAACATCTGCCTTCCTTCACGGCTGGCTCCCAAACCTTTCTCCAATCCCAGTTACAGTAACTTAACTTCTTTCAGGCATGCAGTGGTTCCTCCTAAATCTCCCTTTTTCCTCCTGAGTCCCTTCCCATAGGCTATCCAGTCCACACAGATCAAGTTTCCAAAACCAGCCCTCTCACCCAACACTTCCAGAACTTGTCCCTGCTGCTTGATTGCAAGACCATTGAGACTGCAAGAGAAGCACAATCACTTCTGCTAATGTCTGATTTTGGACATGGATGTAGTGATGGAGGCAGCAGTCTTTGGGCTGTGGGGGAATCCCTGTTTGCCCAATTGCTCCCCTCAGCATGATCATACAGAACGGAGCAAAGCCTTTCTGGATGTAAGTCATAAAACCTTGCTGAGCCATCTATTTATAAAGGGATGAGAGTTTTGCAATCACAGACAGATTTCCACACAGATGCAAAGGTACATCCCTAATGCAAGACCACCATCCTGCCAAATTTTGAATCAATGTCACAGTGTGGGGGAGGCAGAAGTTCTCACAGAAAAGGCAAGAGAGCTTATTAATATTGATGAAATAATATTTCTTTTCCCAGTGTTCCTCATGGAAATGGATGAATCTGGATGTTTTTTCTTTTCCCTTCCTCACCTCCCTTCACATCAAGGTTAAACATTTGAGCCAAGTGATGAAATACTGATATGATTGTAAGAATCATCTCCAGTAACTTCTGTAATGGTGGAGTTGTTCACACTGCTCACAACTAGTAAACATCATAGCATCTTCTACTCTCAAACTTCACTCAGCTCCAAAGCTCAGATGACTGTTTCTAAAAAATTCTATCCTTGCTTCCCCAATTAACATATTCTGGTCTCACAATGAGATGGACTTTACAGCCAACTATGCCAGGTCTTACATAAACATGGCAAAAAAGAATTGCCCACACCAGGTCTTCAACTGATTTATTCCTGGCCTTGATTCAGTTGATGTGAGTAAGCTGAAACACTGAGTCTGCACAACCCACATTTTGGGGTAGTTCAGCTGAGTACCCACACACAGTGGCTTACAACATGCCACATAAGAGCATAAGGATGACATGAAGGAAAAGACTTTGCTATTCTTCTAAGGAGCACTTCTTGTATGCGTGCAGAAAAACCCATTCCCTGTGCTTGGGTGATCCACTCTGGTCCAGTTCCCATACCCTTCCAACACCTATGAAACTCGACATTCAGTGTCATATCAGCCATTTTTCTTGCACTGTGTTAGAAGGCCAGTCACAATGTTTCTCAAAAATAATATCATCCCTGCCTGCACACTTTTGAGTGTTCAACCTACACCAAAAGTTGGGATCTCCAGTTTCACCACTCGATCTCCTGCAGTATTTCACTCTCCTTACAGGTGATCTAACCTCAACATTCCTTGCTGCTGCTTAAACAAAACCTATTTTCCCCACCACAGACATGAAAAACAGATGGCTTCTATCCATCATTGTTCATCCGTCTTACAGGTATCTGAAGGATGTTATCATCCTTTCCACTCCCCAGTACTTTTTTCTGTCCCTTAAATCGTTCCTGCCATTGAAATTTTCTTCATGGTATAGGATTTCTAGACCGTTGTCCACTGATATGGCTCTCTTTTGAATTCCCTTCCATAGGTCTACTTTTGTCTTGAAACCCAGTCTCCCAAATCAGATATATGTCATCCCTGAGGGTCCCCTAGCAGTGGGCAGGAAGGACTACTAATGGAATGTGGGTCAGACTTCTCTATGCACTGTGGAATGGAATCCATCCATAGAATGTGCCTCGCCATGAGATCTGGGTTGCTACCATGACCCTATGTCAAGGCTTCATGTCAGAAATCGAGTTATAATATTGACTGAGGCACTTATTTTGGCCAGGTTGTGAGAAAAACAAGATGTGTCATTTAGGAGGGAATGAAGAAGTGTGGGCAGAATGCACCTGGGATCAGTGTCAGAAAGAGTTGGCTAAAGAGGCCCCAAGGTATGACTTGCAATTAAACAGTTGGAGGACGTTAGGTTTTGGTTCATGGCATGCAGAGGTTACCCATCAGGCCTCCCCTGGGAGCTGGAAATCCCCTCCCGATGGCACCAGTCAGGCTCCTGCATCCGGACCACAAACCATTGAAGGGCAGTTTGCCAAGTGGTTGGTTCAGGGCGTCTGTGTACTTGGCGTGGCTGCTTTTACCAGTTTTCAGCAGACTTCAAGCCTTTCCTCACATCATCCTCTTCTCAAACCACAAAGCCTGGCATATCTTTGCTTCTGCTTATATAATACTCCCAAACTGTATTTCGCAGTCTCTCTGAACCGCACATAAAAACCTTTTGCCTTAGAGCAAAACACTTTTCATGAGCAAGGAGGAACCATTGCAGATGCTGGAGCTGGAGGGATGGGCTCTCACTGCTCAGGGATAGTCAGCCCCACCCTGCAACACCCCCCTGGGAGCAGGGGGTTCGTGAGGTGTATTGAACAGGAGCAGCTTTCCCCAAAACATCTGCAGCTCCCCCAAACTTCCCTGCCTCAACCTCAGCATACATATAAATTGTTGCCACTATGTCAGAAGACCAGGAATGCATCATGGAAACCCTGTCCTTGTAACTGTAGCTGGGTGGAATGTTTGCTAGCGCTAAGTGCTCATGTTTGTGCAACAGTGCTTCTGTACACTGTGTTCCACCTGGACCCCGGGAAGAGGAGTTCACTGTGACCTCATCACAGCATCATATTTAGGCAGTCACACTCTTGCCATGAAGGAGGAGAGGGACGGAGTAGGGAGCTAAAAACTCAGGTTTTAGTGCCAGCTGTAGCAGTGAGGCAAAGTGACAAAATTCAGGTTTCCACCCACTTTCTTCTCAAGTTGACACTTCATTGCTATCATTTTCCATGATTTATCTGAGGAAAATGCACTTTAAGGAACAGCAGCATGAATTTAGTTCATAAAACTTAAAGAAATCAAGTCATTCCATGTGTCAAACAACAATGCCAGCAGTTCAGAAAGGGCATCAGTAAGAGGACATGGGCTACCTAGAGACTGAAGGAAGGATCACACAGTGATTGTATGATTGTCAACAAAAACACTCAGGCACATCTTAAATTCCTTTGTTCAAAGGTGAGCCTGGTATTACTCCGAGAAATACTGTTAAACCCTAATTAAGGAACAGACGTACTTCTGTTTGATATCGACTTAAACAGAGATAGACAAAACTTTTGTTAGATCAACTGTCTCCTAAGTGTAGCTACTATATGGCACAAATGGTGCTGAGATCAGGCAGCAAACCAGGCTGAGCATTTACCTATCATTTGTCAATCTTGTGAGACTCATGGATGGTTTTTAAGCAGCCAAAATATACTATCAGGGCAGCAGAGAGTTACTGAAACTACCCAGAATGCTGCACAGATGGAGAGATCTGCAGCTGGGTGGTGTGCTGGGGTCTGGGACCACAACATGCACTGCACGAATGTTGCACAGCAGTAGGGTCTTGGAAGAGCTATGGAAAGGTTTCACCCAGTCCCTGGTAGGGATGCTTCTCATTGTAAAACAGCTCAATGCTTCATGGGAGGAAACAAGGCCCAAGGATGGATCTTACAGATTACCGGAGACCTTCAGAGAGCAGAACTATGCTCCTCTTCAGTTCCTTGAGATCTCATGGAGGAGGAGGCATCACAGCAGTGTCCTCCTGCTGCTGTTGCTTCATGTGATAGCAAAGTCAAGAGCTTGTAGCCCCAGCCAGTACTCCATCAACTCTAATAAACCTAGCAGCTGTGTGAAACCATTTGCCATCCTTGCCTGAAGTAATAGCTTGAAAGTTTTTCCTCCACTTGACACTTATCCTGCCTCCAATGCAGTAAGATGGTTTGTAAGATACATATGTACATACCCCCTGCTGAAAAAACCCACCGTAATCAGAACTTGTTACAAGCTTACAGAATTTGCCAAAAGACCAAAAGTTTTTTGAAGCAGAAATGGGAATTTGCTCTTTATCTATTCAGTGCAGTGGGGTCCCAACATATCAGAGTCCTATGGATGCTCTGAATATGAAAAGGGATTCTTAAAGTATTCATATATTTCAATAAAACTACTAGTGTTACTGATTATACCCTACTGATTACTAGTTCGTTTGTAAGAGTAAAGTAATCATACGCCAAACAGAACTAAACCTAACTTTTTAAATGGAGATTCCTGAAACCTTTCACATTTTAAGCTGGGCAAATAATTTCTATCTGCTGAACCAATCAATGTTAGCCCATGAAGGAGGAGTTAATTTGCTAACAGGTCATAGAAACATAGGATAGTTTGGGTTGGAAGGGACCTTAAAGATCACAGAGTTCCAACCCCCCTGCCATAGGCAGGGACACCTCCCACTAGATCAGGCTGCCCAGTGTCCT